>JAVTVY010014162.1:0-58629 GCA_036873755.1 Hanleya hanleyi | reverse complement strand
GTTACATCAAACACAGATCTTATATATACAATGGCCCTACTCTGGTGAAGATGTAATCAGATCTACATATTGCCGGTTCATGGCATAACTACAAATTTGCTTGTGACATTGTCCAGACATGCCTTATTTTATTTCTTGTTCTCGGTGACTGTGGATCATCTGTCAGAATATTTCCAACATTATGCTTCTGACCAGATTGCATTATCCTGTGTGACAGGTCATGACAGTCATTACAGGAACTCATTCGTGATATTTGTGACATTATGCTTAAAAATGTATTTGGATATAGACTGGTTGCCTCCCCTGTATATCCACACAGAAGACAGGTCATGACCAGCATCGTGGATTCCAAATTCTGTCTGGATATAGACTCATTCTACACATTTCAGAATGTATCGTGTCCCAATAAACACTCCTGACCTGGAGAATGAACAGGCAGCGAAACGAATGCTGGCATAACCGGTCTACTGTATGGGCATACAGGGGAGGTAACCCCTGATTTGGATTCTCCATTCTCGGGACAGATGTCTATCTTACCTAATATACGCTAGGAGATTATACGAGAAGTTCAGTTGTTTGCTTTTCTTCTAATTTGATGGCTCACACCAGAAGGGCATGATATCACTATATATATTGTTTGCTATTTTCTTCTGTTGCACACATAAAAATCTCCAAATCCATAATCTATCAGTATCAGGTCTCTTCAAAATGTACATGTAGACATTTGCTGATTGAAATGGGTTATGTTTACACAATATATAAACAACAAATTTGAAATAGATCGAATTCAAAGTAATGTTCTGACACACTCGTCATTAGTCTCAATTTTAGCGCCTCTTGCTGACAAGCATAGGTGGCTGTTTATAATACACAACCAGCTCTGATGACCAACACATACTACACTGGCTTTCATTATCCGCCAGAGGCATAGTGGTAGCATGTCTCTGGTGGAGCGAGAATGCAGACGATGTTACGGTTACCATATGAGTTTTACACTATTATATGGGAATATTATTTATCATGCCTTATACCATGTTAACATATTTGTTAACTCCTCTTTACATGCATCACACATCTCAGTAGTGCAGTGCCCATGCATATTCTGTACAATTCAATTCTGAAAGTAAACAGAAATATTTCAGATAATTTGGTAATAAGTACATGTATTCCTTTCCTTTGAAATAGTACCAGATTTTAAAATAAAGAAAAAATCTTTTTTTTTCAGTCAGAATAGCAATCATCTCAAAATATTGCTCAACAATGTTCAAGCAAGAAATTTCCAGTAATAGAATGATTGAATTAAATGCCTTTTCAATCAAAATAGCAATCATTTCATACTATCATGACTATTGCTGATCAACAATGTTCAAGCACTAAATTTCAGATATAAATGGTATGATATAACTGAACTGATATGTAACTAAATTCCATAAAATTTGAATACAGGAAATATATGGCAGGCCTCAATTTAAGGTGGTAACCTGTTTTCAGTTTGCCTGGAGGTTGCCATATGAAAAATAGTGGTAACCTATTTTCAGATTAGGTTAATAATTATGCAATAGGTTCCCACAGGTTACCAGTGTAGAATTCATGGTAACCTGTTGATAGGTTACCATCAGCACTCCTTAAATTGAGGCCTGAAATGGTATGATATAACTGAACTGATATGTAACTAAATTCCATAAAATTTGAATACAGGAAATATATGGCAATCTAGGAACATAAATCCACATTCTACATTTGGCTAAAGATATAAAAGTCCCTGCTCCCCTTTCATGAACTTAATACATATACCGGTACTGAAACCTATAACTATTAGTCTCTGTAGGCCTGCATAAAATCCGCCTTTTGCACTTCAAATTCTTGGACAAAGGATTCACGCCAACAGGTACACTGATGCGTGACTCCCTCATAAATTTGTGGTTCACATTAGTCCTCTATTCTTATGGCTTCATTTTTAATCAGTGGTATATGAATGAACTATTTTTGACTTGCAGTTGCAAAAGGTATCATCAATGTATTAAATCATAATGGTCATAATACATTTCTTGGAATAGATATTTGATGCATATTTACAATATTTAAACCATCAATAGTTAAAAATCTGCCCTATGCTGTAGATATAGGCTGGAGCGGAAGATAACGAATCACAAATGTACGCCGGGAGTCGTGCATCGATGCACCGGAAGTGATGCTGGTGCGAATCTGTCCTACCTATGTATCAAAGTGTAAACTTTTTATATGATTAGTAAAATAGCATCATCAGCATGGTGGACGAAGTTTTGTCCTGCAGTGAAGTCACCAACCAAGAAGATCTCCCTACATCCATGTCATTACTATAGGCATGGTTCAGCTAACTTCTTTTAGGAAGGGGTTGGGTGTACTTCATGGACGACCATGTCTGAGCCAGGTACCCCCGCCAAAAAAATCTAAATCTAGTTACATGTATGGGATTCAAAGGGGAATTATTCATGCCAACTGTAGGTTCTTAAGGGTGTCAGGTGGGTGGTCAGATATTCTAAATCCCCCCCCCCCCCACTTCGCCATTAGACGGGCCCATATGTAGTCCCAGTCGATCTACGTTCAACATTGGACTATAGATGGACCTACATTAAAGAAGTAGTAGTGTGATTTTAATTGTTCGGGTAAACTGAACAGCATGATCACTTGGAACATTTGCCAAAATATTTTGAAGTCGTGAAGTCTTGTATTTCTTATAGGGACCAATATTGTCAGAATCTTCAATTCGGTCTAGTGGACAAGATTAAAATGGGAAATTACTGAGATGACGTCGGATAACGTGACCAAGTGTCCAGGACGTCACATTAGAACCCGTCATAGTGTAATAAAAGTTCTGAGATCGAGTATGACGTTGCAAAGCATCACGCCCGGAATGCAAATGCACGTTTTGTGACGTCGTCTCAGGCACTAGGACCAAGTGTAGGTGCTGTCACGTTTTTCAGAGAATGTCAGAAGTGTGATTTCAATACCCGTGATATTAATAATTGAGGTCACAGAAAAAAGTTCATCATAGATGATCTCAACTACTAAATAACTTTTATCGAAATATGTTATTAGCTGAATATTTTCAAATGACGCTACTACCTCTTTAAGGGGCAAGGGATATTTTCTTGTTCTTGGGCAATTTTCTATTTCTCATGGTGTTTTCCACTTTTCATTCTCCGATAATTCTAGAAGCAAGAAGTTACTGACATTTATTATTGTGATTTGTCAGCTGGGTTACCGGTATACTGATTACTGATAATTATCCTTGTTATCAAACTACAAATCTCTCACCCTGATAAACAGTTGATAAAAAGCTTTGTGCCTTCACATTAGTCAATGAACATGTATGCCAAGTCTCGCATCGATTGGTTCAGTGGGTCCAGACCTTATCAGGTTTTCATATCAATCGGCTGCCGGGGCTTTCGACCAATCGAATTTGGTCATTTTTGGGGAACTTTTTCAGGAAACAAAATTACATAAAATATATCTTTTTAATATCTGAAAATAGTAAGGGGTGGAGGGGGGGATATCTCCAGAGAGGAATATGTCCAGGAAGGGATATGGGGAGGGGGGAATAATAGCGGGAGGGGGGGGGGATGTCCTACAAGCATCAGACTTGCCCTGAAAACGTGTGAATCCCCAGATAAGCTGCTAAGCTCGACGTTAGGACGAGTTGTGTGTACATGGGCGGGGGAGAGGAGGGGGTACAAATTATACAATGGGTGACAGCCTTTCTTTTATTATTTGGATGTTCGCTTGCGCTTAAACCGACCCCCTGCTATAAATTTTAGAGTAATGGAATTATTTACCTGGTCCTGCCTGTCATAGCGGGTGGAATATTCGCCGTATACGGAAAATCGGCACAGGTGCTTCTTGATGTTGTTGTTGTGCCGATTGCGTTCGTTTTCTGTTCCTGAGTTTCAATGCCTTTGTAGATCGGGATGTTCTCTCTTTTGGATTGTTGAGCTTGATATCTCGAGCGCATGGCTCAAGTCTTTGAATCAGCATACCCAGAACCGACATCGGACTTCCAAAATATGAAATAAATCGGTTTGACTGAGCTGAAGATGTGGTGAGTGTTTTTTTCTGTCAGCTAGACAGCGTAGTTCAAGGGCCGTAACTCGTAATTCACTCCATCCCCCCCAAAAATCCCAATTTGAAAGCGGACGCGCACGTAACTCCAAACTGACGACCTTCTTTATCTCCGATTAACAAAGAGTTCTTTTTATTTTCCTAAATTTTTAATGTTACAATATTTGGCCATTTTAAAATGGTACAATGATGGTACAATATACCAAGGATGGCTATTCTTACCCTCAAACAAACGAGAGCCAATGTAGGACCGACATTGGAACAATCCAAACCGTATACATTTTGGACCGACAGCCGTCGCCAATGATGTACCAATATATAATGTTACATCGTCGGCAACATCAAATGGTACCATGACGGTCCAACATAAATTGTTACATTGCTGTAACACTCACTGGTACACGAATGTTCCACTATATATCGGTGTCATATTGTGGGGAAAACGCGTGTGTACCAGTGACACCAGGCCAAGGACAAATAATCCCAAATGTAACCAGGTATGTATATCGGGTTAGAATCCCATTCCCATCAAAAAGGACATTTTAAGAGTTTCTCTGATCACATAGTTAAAAGTTGTTCTTTTATTATTATTATTTTTCTGCATTCTTCAGGAAATTTAATTTCTCATCTTCTTTAAATGTTTTATTTTCCACGTCCTCTCAGAAACCACTTACAAAAGCCCTACCCCCCCCCCCACCCCCAACCTTGCTGGACCTCATAGCTACTCCTGGTTAATTTATAATGTCACATAGTCACATTTCCAAGTTAAATGTCATCTGGCTACAAGATACAAGCTTTCACATTTAAAATATTAATAATTCAGTATACATGTATTGAATTACTTGTCACATCGTCTTCTCATCAATTCCCAGTTACTTGCTATGTGCATGGGAATCCATAAAGTAAATAGGAGGGGGGGGGGGGACGATGTGTCAGGCAGTAGGGTGTGCAGGAGTGATTTGGTACTCCCTGATTTCATTTTGCAGACATCCGAGCTTAATCCGTCAGATTTAACCTGGCAGAGATTTGGCGGTCACATTGACTAAATCATTGCTAATTTATGTTGATTTGCCGAGGGGGGGTGGACGAGGTCGTGAAGAATAGGAGAAGGGTGGACACTCATAAGGCGATGCGGTTGCTAACCACCCTCCCAAAACTCAGGTTTTATAATAAAAAAAAATTAAATTCATCTCAAACAGAACGACAAATGGTTAAATTGCATATATCTTACTTTACTTTTTTCCAGTCTGGCTTCTTCAGGTGGATCATGGAGACTACTATAGTAGTCTCCATGGGTGGATAAGCTCATTTTCCTGCCAAATTTTATATCTAAGTCTATGTCGGAATACAATATATCCAAAGTAACACATAATATGGTAGGCATCCTCTACTATGACCAAAAGCCCGCTATTTTCCTTGAAATTTCTCCAGTACTTGCAACACTGAATGTCAGTTCTTGTGATCACCTACTCACACAGCCATCCCTTCAATTAGCCACAGAAATCAGCAATGTCGAGACCAATATGCCGTAGCAAAATAGCAAAAGTAACTTTGCTGCAGCAGTTTTTAAGTGTGTTAAATTGGAAATATTTAAATGTCACAACAGTCTCTCTTGTTTGTAAAATTCGAGAGAGCTGTTAATCACTCTAATGAATTTTTTTAGTTGCGATCACTGTATTGTGAGAGAGATTTTATAACCAGGCTGATCTCTGGTTATCACGTAGTCCACGTTAGGTATATACACAACCTAGCTTTATTTACCCTAATCTATAGTAACTAACTTTGACTTCAATTAATTCCAATATAGATACAATTATACAGCACTTCTAGTTATTACAGAAACTAAATGTATAGTAGCAATCTACATGTACATGAACAAGGGTTACCTATCTTGCATCTAATAGCTGCCTTGGCACTACATACTCGCATGTCAAGATGAATTCAAAAAGTTAAGAGACTTATTTTCATCCTGTTTGTATATTTATACCTATTAGAGTTTTATATAGCGAGTTCCACAGGTGGAGATTCCTAACAATCACAAATTATACTATTTTAACAATTGTTCAAGTAATATTCCAATGTCTGGCATGCCAGTTATCCTGTTCATTTAACATTGACATATCTCAATTAACAGTAGGACAGCTCAATTAGAAGTAGGGACACTTACCTAAATAAACAAAAAGATTATATATATCTGGAATGACAAGGAAGGCACAATTTAACCACAACAGACAGTGGCTCTTGACTTGCAACAGTTGTCGAAACTTGTCGAACACCAACACTGACCACTGAATGAATGAATGTGAACTTCTAGAGTTAATATGGAATACACAAACTTTAACTGTTATCAAAACATACTATTACAAAACCA
Source organism: Hanleya hanleyi (assembly GCA_036873755.1). Taxonomy (NCBI): domain Eukaryota; kingdom Metazoa; phylum Mollusca; class Polyplacophora; order Lepidopleurida; family Hanleyidae; genus Hanleya; species Hanleya hanleyi. The sequence goes on along the minus strand of JAVTVY010014162.1, from coordinate 52,160 downwards.
ATACTCATACCCCTATACCTAATTCTAATAACTATACTTGTGCTATACAATATTTATTAAGTGCATACATCTACCAGTAATAATTGCTACTGCAGGAAGCCTAATTATATTGGAGACTGCCTACTTGCACACCCCTCAGCTGCTACCTCAAGACTTGGGGACATCCCATTCCCTGGGAGGGTGTATCCCATGTCATCTGCCGTGTGCTGCACATGTACATCCAGTCCTCGCCATGAGCAAAATGGTGGGGGAGTGCCAGATCGCTCTCCTTAATCTGGATGGGCGAGTGATCGCTCATCTAGAAATCGCTCTCCTGGGATGTTTGGGGCGAGTGATTGCTCACCTAAGGCGAGCAGTGTTATTTTAGCAGACATTTTGGTATTCCTTTGAATCTTGCAATAAATAAATTATAAGACAATAGATAAAATACTCCACACGAGTGTTTGATTTATATTTGATCCAAGTCACAATTAATACATATTTATTTTCAAGTCACATGTCTTCAAAACTTGCACACAACTTGCACCATATATAGTTGACATACTGCCGACTGTCTGCCTCCACTGTTCTGTAACCGATATGTAACTGAACCGCCGTGCCCCAGCTTTTGAAAGTTTTCAGTTCTACCCGGTTTCCTTTAAGTTGTTTTGTACTGCCGGTATGACTCTGTTCTGCCATGGTAATGCCAACAATGATGTGGAAAACTTCAATGAAACGCAAGAAGGTATTCTGTTAGACGGGGGTATCCCAGCAGCCTTTGCGGCGCTCCCTAACAACTATCGCATGGGCTAAAGCAAGGCATAGCGACGTATTCACTTAGCCCAGGCAGACCGCGCTTCTCGCCGTTAAATCGTATTTCCTCGACGTTTGAGGCTGGTAATCATTTGGAATCGATAATATATTATTAATAAAGTAACATTTAGCAGCTGAAAGGATCAATTGTGTGGTAAAGACTCCAGGAAAGGGTAATAAACAGCTCTAAATAACCCACAACAGTGATCTACAGGGCGCTAACCCAGCCGTTAAAATCCAGGGGTTAACACAGCGGCAACACCGTCATTGTCGGCATATAGCACGGATAATCTGTTTTAATTTCCCCCCATAAAGCTGTTAATTATCCATATTAAATTAATATTAAATTAATCCATTAAATCTGGATAATTAACAGCTTTATAAAAGCAGAAGAACACAGACTATCCATAACGGTGAAGGAATTTTGCTACAAGTATATATCTGCGTTATTTACCATTTCATGATCAATAAGTCAATCATTTAATAAGTCAATCACTGAATATGGGTAATTAACAGCTTTATGGGGGGAAATTAAAACAGATTATCCGTGCTATATGCCGACAATGACGGTGTTGCCGCTGTGTTAACCCCAGGATTTTAACGGCTGTGTTAGCGCCCTGCAGATCACTGTTGTGGGTTATTTAGAGCTGTTTATTACCCTTTCCTGGAGTCTTTACCACACAATTGATCCTTTCAGCTGCTAAATGTTACTTTATTAATAATATATTATCGATTCCAAATGATTACCAGCCGCAAACGTCGAGCAAATACGATTTAACGACGAGAAGCGCGGTCTGCCTGGGCTAAGTGAATACGTCGCTATGCCTTGGTTTAGCCCACGCGATAGTTGTTAGGGAGCGCCGCAAAGGCTGCTGGGATACCCCCGTCTAACAGAATACAACATCGCAAGTCAAGGAAAACCGCCAACTGACAGCAAAACTGGCGATCTTCAAATTAATCCTCATCTATCCCACAGTGCATCGCTGGGCATACGGCTGTGTATGTCGCGCGGTGAACTGTGGGATAGATCAGGATGTAAATTGGAGATCACCAGTCTTGCCAACTGACGACTGTTACCAGGTTACGAGCCGGTGACGTCGCGTTGTTCTACTGCGCAATGTGTCACATACCTAAATGTAGGTCAAGGTCAAAGGTCAAGGTCACTGTGACCCCAAAATCGTGAAATTGTTAAAAATCATAATTTTTTGTGTCCATTGAGAAATTGAGGGGAGACAGTTTGTCATGTACCAAAATGTAGGTCAAGGTCAAAGGCCAAGGTCACTGTGACCCCAAAATCAGGAAATCATTAAAAATCATGATTTTTTGTGTGCATTGATAGATTGAGGGAAGACGATGTGTTGTGTACCAAAATTGAGGTCGAGGTCAAAGGTCAAGGTCACTGTGACCCCAAAATCAAGAAATCATTAAAAGTCACATTTTCATATGCCTGTCGAAGACGAAGTCGTGTAATGCGATGTTGGGTTCTGTCTATTCATCCATTAACATTTGTCATCCATGCGATAGCTCTAGTTTCAAGGTATGGATTGGTACCAAACTTTGAGTATACCTTACTCGCATGGCAAAGTGGAGCCATACATATGACATCAATTTGTCAAAGGTCTAGATGGCAGTCCCCCAAAACTGAATCAAGCTTAGCTGACTAAATGTGTTGGAATATTGCTGGAATATTCTAAGTTCTTTCCCCTGCATTTATATGGTATTGTCCTGTGGAGTTGTCTCCCATGTTTGAAACGCTTCATTTAGTTAAACTGTTATGAAATAAAAACCATACATTTACTAATTTAACAGGGAGAATAATCCTTTATGAACTTCACACCTGTTTATTAACTCAAGAACAAAGGTTTACTTCATCAATTTCTTCTTTCTTCATGAAAAATTCTCTCGTCTGAAAGGAATCCATTTGCAGGAAAATTACTATTTTCTTGTGTTTGACTATTGTCGATTTCAGTGTGGGATATGTGAGCTCTCCGCTCTTGCTTCAAGGTCAACTAGTTACCAAGAGTTAAGCTCATTTTAGTTTATCATTCAATATAAGATGTGATATATGTTACATTCTCGATCATAAGCAAAAAATTGTAGACCTTTCTCTGGATTGCTAGATCAATTGGAATCAAGGCTATTAAACAGCCTTGAAATTTGAACCAATGTAATTCCAGATATACGGGCGTATATTGAAGCCCCTTGGGCTCTTGTTATTTATTTGTTTTATTTGAAGTATTTTGTCTCCTGGTAGCTTTTGAAAAGCGCTTCGAAGTTGCTCAAGCCCGGTCAATTTCAGAATTGAAATCCACATAGCTTATCTACCCTTGTTTGATGCTAGTTACCGTTTGTGGTGTCACATCAGACCAACTGGCCAGTTATCAATACTTGTAACGTTCAGTCTCTGGCCGGCTGGTCTGACATGACGTCACAATCAATGAAAAGATAAGCGATGACGTTTTGCAAATCTGAATTCAGCTGGGCTAGGGGTACCAAATTTTAAAAAGATTCTAGCAGACAAGATAATTCAAATTAATCAAAGTGAAGTAGATATTCTGGTATTTCTATCATTCTTCAACCTATATTAAATATGTAAATTGGAGAATTTCAAAACCTTTGTGTTTTTTCACCTTTGAGTGGTAATTGTCAAATTCTAATTGACCAGGAGTGCCTGTCATCATTAATTATCATGAAAATTGACATCTCTCCATTCTTATATAATTCTGTTGAAGAAATAAATTATGGATAATACATGATCTTTGCAACGTAGTCTGACAGAATTCAAATACATAAATAAGAATATTTGGTTAGCTGATATCATATTTAGCAAAATGTCAAATATATGCTACCAGCCAGTCTTGGTTGTGAGTTTGACTGGACAAAACAATAACTTGTGGATTATTGTGGAACAGAAAAGTATTGTTCAGTTTATCTCTGTCTACAAGCCCTTTTCACATACATGTAAAATGGCAAATAACCAATTTTATACCCTTAAATTTTAATTCAATCAGGTTAGGGATACTGCCAGATGCCAATGAATGAATGGGGAGGTATACATCTACTCTGCACACTGGAACTGGAAGTGGCAAATACTATGAATGTGGTAAGTAGTAGTGAAAAAGCAAGCAGTGGTAATAGATCATCTTGATGCCTAGTGACCTCTCTGGTCATGTGATTGGATACACAATATGTACTCCTCTGCGGTGATGCAGTCAATTCTGCTGCGGTGATGTGGTCAACACAAATATTATATTGGTATGGGATATGTAGGCCTAATATGTAGATTTATGAAGATCAGGGAAAACGCTTGCAGCATTCCATGAATATTTCGGAATTAAAATGGGAAGAAACCATTTCTGAATACCGAGAAATTATGATGTAAATGATTTGACCACCACTGGATTTTATAAACTTACCATAAGAAGGCCCATAAACATATATGGATAGGGTCTTGAGGTGTAACCTAAATGGCGAAAATTCCCAACTATGAATCAAATATTTCATGAAAATTTAAAAGAATATTGGCAAAGTGAAATTTCCCATTTTCTGAAATAAATTACACTTAGGGTGCAGTCCATACTTGCCACGGTTTCACACAAAGTGGCCCCTCCATAATTTCATAATAAGGACGGTCGCCCATTTTTGACAGCATGGTAATTATGCCCCCCCCCCTAACTAGAGGGGGGGCATATAGCGATCGCTTTGTCCGTCTGTCCGTCTGTCTGTCGTACCGTCTGTCCGTCTGTCCGTCCGAATTTCTTGTCCGGGCAATATCTCGGTTAATATTTGATGGACAGGATTGAAACTTGCATGGAATGTGGCAAGTGGCTCGTAGTTGTGCAGCGTAGAGTTTTTTCCGAGTTCCGGTATCATTTTCAAGAGTTATGGCCCTTTTTCTGAAATCTCTGTGAATGGGACTTGTCCGGGCTGGATCTTGGTTAATATTATATGGACAAGTATGAAATTTGCATGATATGTGGTCAATGACCCACAGTTATGCAGCGTAAAGTTTCTCCACGTTTCGCTTGTATTTTCAAGAGTTATGGCCCTTTGTTCCTGAATTCTCCGTGAATTGGGACTTGTCCGGGCTGGATCTCGGTTAATATTGTATGGACAATTATGAAATTTGCAGGATGTGTGATCAGTGCCCTGTAGTTGTGCAGCGTGAATTTTCTCCGCGTTTCGCATATATTTTCAAGAGTTATGGCCCTTTTTTCTTCAAATCTTTGTGAATTGGAACTTGTCCAGGCTGGATCTCGGTTAATATTGTATGAACAATTATGAAATTTGCAGGATATGTGGTCAGTGCCCTGTAGTTGTGCAGTGTGAAGTTTCTCCACGTTTCGCCTATATTTTCAAGAGTTATGGCCCTTTTTTCTTCAAATCTTTGTGAATTGGGATTTGTAGGGCTGGATCTCGATTAATATTGCATGAACAAGTATGAAATTTGCATGATATGTGGTCAGTGACCCATAGGTGTGTAGCGTGAAGTTTCTCTGTTTTCGGTTATATTTTCAAGAGTTATGGCCCTTTGTTTAAACCTAAGTGAATGGGATATATTTATTTGTCCAAGCTGGATGTCAGTCCATAACTGATTTCAACCAGGAAAATGGCTATATTATATGTTATTCTACATTCCAAAGCAGACAACATAGGTCCTGAAGTATGAAATTGCCCCAAAAACAGTGAATTGGGTGCGAAATTCAAAATTCACTGATCGCTTCATAATTTCACCACAATATACTCCCAAGGAATGTAGGTCTCATAACCAGGTCACACTTTCGGATTTGGCGAAAGCCCTGGCGACCATCTTGCATCGAAGCATCGTATTATCACTTGTTGCTTGATACTTGGAATATGTATTTTGTGAGGCATGGTAAAAAAGTGACTGAAACAGAATTTTTATAATTATCCAAATTAGGCCTCCACCAACCAATAAAGAACAGAACAATTAATGGCGGGGCAGTGTCGGCTTAAAGTGGAAGTGGGGGCATACAATTGAGCAATCTTTGATTGCTTCCTTCCTGTGTTCTTCTTCTCTTTCTACTAACTGATATAATGGGCCATTTTCATGAAAATGGCCCATATAGTGTCACCTTGCTGGATGTAACCATTTCTCCAATGAGGATATAACAATTGCTTGTTGATCGCACCTACGCGCCACTACAGAGTTCATCATGTCCGGAATCTGGCAGGCCAAAATCCGCACTTTTTCGGGGAGCGAAAATTATGATTCCTTCATGGCGATAAAATTTGTCAAAAAATGAGTAAGTCGACCCCCTGTTTTTGTCACCATTTTAAAGTGTCTGTTGGATGGGAAACAATTTAACATGCATAAACAAGAAAATCATTTTATACGTTTTCTCTGGGTTGTGGGTCGAATTTGACACATTTTCATACATTTTATGTAATTTTTTACCCCTATTAGGCTGTGGGGTCTTGTCGTCGGCACGTACGTCCGGTCGTCAGTCGTCAACAATTCTTGTGACCGGTCTAGAAACCAAACCGTTGCTTCTAGAGACTTCAAATTTGATATGCAGGATTGTTGGGTGGTCAAGCACAAGCCTATTGAATCTGGACCCGATTGGTTGGGAACTTTGGCGGCCTTATTTAATTTATGCGAAACCGTCACAGCTTTCTCGTTACCAAGATATCTTTAGAACGACTTACCCTTAGCACACCAAACTTCCCGTGCACATCCATATGCTCGTGACCCAGAACCCTATTGAATCTGGACCCGACTGGGTAGAAACTTTGGCGGCCATCTTTAATTTATGTGAAACCATGAATCTTGTGTATCTCGGAAACCATTTCGCTGTTCAGTGTGAAACTTGGTATACACTATCGATACATCAAGAAACTTTAAAGGAATGATCAGCATTTCTATATGTATCTAGTTGATCTTTCGGGTCAAATATTTGACCCCTAGGGACAAAAATAGGGTGTTTCGTTACATTAGTTGAAAATGGCTTCAGACTATTTTGACAGTCATAACTGTGAACCAATCACTGATGTGCTATCTATGCAAATGAGAATATGGAATTGGTACCCAAACAGAGACAGCCACTCACCATGTATGCACGGTCCAGATAGAAAATTTATATAGAACAGAAAATGTAGATAAAACACAAATATACAGTCTCGGACAGAGCTTAAACAAGCAATAGGTGTCTTCCCCTAGACAGAAGCAATAGGAACAACAAATTAAAGTTGATTAACGAAGGCATTCAGAAGCTGTCCGACGAAAAAGATTGAACAAAAGGGAACTTTGCATTTTAGGAGATTTGCATATAATAACAAATGTAGATAAAACACAAGTATCCAGTCTCGGACAGAGGTTAAAAACAATAGGTGTCTTCCCCTAGACAGGAGCAATATAAACCACAAATGAGAAGTTGATTGACGAAGGCATTCAGACGCTATCCGACGGAAAAGATTGAACAAATGGGAAATTTGCATATAACAAGATTTGTCAATAAAAACCCAGTTCCCAGTTTCGCACATCCACTGAAAAACAATAGGTGTCTTATCCTAGGCAGGACCAATGTCCACCATAAATTTGAAGTTGATTGACAGAGTCATTTAAAAGTTATCCGATGGAAACAAAAAGTGAGCGGAAGCGGAAGAAGAAAGAAAAAAACCCACTCCATACTCATTCAAACAGAGGTAAATGCACTCTGTTAGATTAAAAGAAAATTCTGTGAGAGATGAGAAATTGAATCTGCTAAACATTGTTATTAGAATCATTCAAATTTGTCTGAATAAAATGTCATTTTTCCGATACGTCAAAGCTGTCTGATGCTGCTTTGATACATGTGTATTAATATTGTACCAAGCTCTTGTGGGCTCAAGTCAAGCTGTTATTGGCTTGGTATTGTTATTTTGGCACAATAAAGTTTAATTGAAAATCATGAACTCAGGTCAGGTGAAGGGAAAGGGGGGAAGGGGGGGGGAGAGGGGCATTCATTATAGCAATCTATGAATCACTATGTTCTGAGTTTTCATTCCTTTATACAAATTTTACAGATCATAGGCAGCAATTTGAAGACCAGGCAAGGCCTACCATTACAATCACTCCTGGTGCAACTCTTTGGCAACTTTGCCTCCCCAGCTGAGGACCTTTTCTGCGACAGCAGAATGCACCACACCATACTACTTGTGAGTATCCCTGGTCGCAGTTTATCATAATTAATTTAATTTAATCATGCATTTTGCATTCACTCTCTGCCCAATCATATAGCGAATCACATAGTACTGATAAACAAATGTAGATTAAATATCTGACCGATTTATCCATTTTTCATTTTTTAATTCTAAATATTCATTTATTCTGTGCTTATCAGTCTTTCATATTGGCTGTAAATTGGGTTCTATATGAAACCAATGTTGATCCTTTGTATTGTGTTCATTATGATTTTTTGTTCTTCAGGTTGACTCCAACTGTGTATTGTAGCAGATAAAAAAGTATATAAAGAACATTATCCAGACAAAAAACCCAAAATTAGTTCTATTGTAGAACCAAACATTCTAAATAACCCAGAAGAACCGAAATTTGTTATGTATGAAAATCATGTAAAGGGTTCTATACTGTCATGGGTAAGGTTCTATAAAAAGCTGTTTTATGTTTGAATATATGTATAGAACCAGTATATTAGATCTTTCTTAAATTACTATTTCAGAGAGCATTTGTACACAACAATAAATTATTCTACGGTCAGGAGGAACAACCCAGTACCTTCCAGTTCTGGACAGAGTTCCACAAATATGTGGAAGTAGTACAGAGTGACATAACAACAGACAAGTGGGAGAGGCTGAAGGGGAGAGAAGAGAGAAGAATATTCGTTTTCAGTTCGTTGTAAATATTTTATATTCATGTGATATTGTTTATTTTCTGTGTATAGTTTGTACATAATGTACCGGTATATAAAATAAAGACAAGACATTGTACATTCCTGTGATATATGACTTGATATTTTGTTCATTATCATGCCTATTTAGTGTGCAGATGTACCTATTCTAGGTTGCCTTTGCATTTAAATACTCCTGTCAGTATATGGTCAGTACAGAGCATTGCTTTGTCACTTTTAGAACACCAGAATATTAAACGAAAATACCAACTGTCAACTTTATCTTGACAAGAGTCTGCAAAACATTTTTCTGTTTCATTAAATTCATTCTGTCTCTTATGAGTTCACAAGTCATACAATAACAGAAAATATTAACCAAGACCAGTTGGATACTGATAAAGGTATATATTCTACATTCCCGAGATGAGGTTATGCAAATGATTTGGTAAATTTTGTTGCTTTTGAATTACATTTGAATAATTTGTCTTGAATAACAGAAAATCAGAGATAAAATCACTATATAGTGGTCATTTATCTTATATTCAAGACAAACTGATTCAAATGTAATTATAATCTAGCCTGCACGAGCAACAGAAAAATCCTATAATACACATGAGAATAACAGGAGTGAACTGGATGTGTTACACATGTGTAACATGTGTATCACGCATGTGATTAACATATAAAACAAACACACCAGCTTCGCGCATGTGTCACATATGTGTCACGTATGTAATACATATGTGTAACAGGTGTATTACGCATGTGCGTAACGTATAAGAAACATACATCTGCCCTCACGCATGTAACACACACGTGCCACATACGTGACACGTATGTGGCTCCACACATGTATCTAATGCTAGGTTAGAAAAACATGTGACACATGCGTGAGCTCACATATGTGGATCATACGTGTCACATATCATTCACAGGCTTGCAATTTTGCCTGTGTACCGAACGGAAGAAATCATCGACTGCAGTTTGACATCTAACCGACCTTGAAATACTATGCGGTCACACTTTGTTTCGATGTCAGCGGACTTCGCTCAACGGTCTTCGTTTATCGGACAATCTTCGTTCAACGCTCATGGGTCTTCGTTCGCGTTCTGTTCTACTCAGGATTTAGTTCACATCATTTCGTATTTTTCGCGCATCGTTCCGGTTCCAAAAAGCGAACGCGAAGGGAACGGGACGCAATCATGATTTGAATAGAAGAACGCAATTGCGTCTTTACCACTAGCGCCATCTCTTGAAATACTGAATTATAATTGCCCTCTTGTACAATGTGAGGGATTAGATGACATATTTATCAGAATCATATACGCACCACAATGTTGTCGTGTCGAGGCAATATTCAAGAAATAACGTAACATACATCTGTAAGTCTGACATGTGTGATTTATCCAACTCTCCCTGAAATGTTTCCGGTGTTCTGTTTCAACAGATAAGACTGCCTTCAGGAACAAGACTGCGGGTTAACATCAATAGGTTTAATTACCTCATGGTGTATGTGCATCCAACAGCCGGTGACTACGGAATGTTGGAAGGTTTGTGTGGAACATTAGACGACAACCCTTCGAACGACTGGACACACCCTGACGGGACAATTGGCTGGCAATCGTTTATGTCATCCTGGAGGTAAGTACGCGTTAAATGATGAACTTATCAATTCCATAACACTGAACTGAACGAAAAATGATGTAAGCTTTGATGAATCCAAATATGAACTCATTGACATGCCGCCTTTATATTTGCATGGTCAAACGTATACCTTAAGTCGTCTCAACTTCAGAATATATGTGCTGCTGCGTTTTTGCAGCGCGATTAGAGACGTTGATTTTTCTGCATACTGAATGTCGGATACTCTCGATCCCATCGGTTATAAAATAATAGTGAGCTGCTTTGTATATTTTATCGTACATAATACAATAATAACTCCCCAGGAAATACCAAGGAATCACGTCAATCGATGGCCTAGGAATAACGATGATCATCTCGAATGGTCCGGTGTATCTCTATTGGTTTATCGTCTCGGTATTATCTGGAAGAACAAGATCGTAGTTGCTATCTCGATCCGTCTTTACGTTCAGGTTCTGACCTCCATGTTTCAGCCTAGAAACTTATCGGCTTATCTCACAGTCATCGAAAATCCGTCTCGAGTAATCGCATGTGGCCCCTAATCTAGCTTCGTATTCAAGGGTCGAATAACGGATATGGCGATAATTCATCGTTAAACTCTCCCTATCCACATTGTTACACAGGGTGAACCCCGAGGACAGCCTCTACAATGGCATAGTCAGTCATGTATAACCTATCGGAAGTATCTACTGCACATGCACCAGTGTTGTAGATGTTGCAACGGGGTCTCTCGTGGATCAGAACACTTGTTCAACAGTTCCACCCTTCTCGGAGTGCAGACTTCCGGGCAGTGAGCCCGATGAAACAATTACGTATTCAACGAATTGTAGACGAAAGAGAGATACGTATGTCATGGACATCAGCGACGATGACTGGCCTCCCTTCGTATATGACGTCAATTATGTACCGCAGGTGAATATATATATAGTCACAGGTCCACTGTAGATGCCGATATATAAAAACGCCTTTCGATAAAATCACATATTCTGCTTTCAGGTGATCAACATGACGTTGGTAATAAACGGCGGTACCCCTTTATTAATGATATCAGTAGTACTAACGAGGTTACAAGGGAACAATATGTAAACCCTCGACGACATTATCACACACAAGCCAAATAAATGCCACATTTTTCTTCTAAACTTCCCGGGATTGCTGTAGCTGTACGATATATCTGAAATAGAAATACAGATTCTACGTGCACTTAGATATCCGATATATTCCGCAGTTGAGCATAAATGCACATTTTCCAGAATGTGCGATGCGCAGCCAATGTTTAAAGTGTATTTAGCTGACTCTGGTTTTGTTGAATTTGCGATCAACAGGAACCAACATGGAGAAATGGCTGGGACGAGACAAAAGCTACCAATTTCTGCTCCAATTATCTTACGATGTCTACGATTCACCAAGGATGTTCCAATATCCCGAACGTAGATATGGAATTTGCCGTGTTTGTTTGTGTTCAAGACATGTTGGTACGTATACAGTCCATTGAGATAGACAGTAAATATAGCCCTCAAAACTGTTACAAACTTACTTTCCAACGTTCTAATACATCACTGAGCCCCCCAACTCTTAATAATATTTATGATCTAGTGTTACGAATCATCAGCACGACAACATATTTAATGAGTCATGCATTCCAGATATTTTCACCCCAAATGATCACAATTCGATTGATCGTGAATGAAAGGCGTTAATATCGAGAAGCTTTTTTCTGATTTTCCATCCGTACACGATTCATTTGGGCTTGTATGTTGGTCATCGACATGGAATCATGAGGTTGCTAGGTACACAACACAAAGGCTCGCGTCAACACTGGGAACTGCATATGAACTTCTCATAAACGGATCGGTGCATTTATTACGTTGCCTATGCAAAAACAAGAAATAGTCAGATGGTTCACGTATTTGAGTTTAGTTGAATTATCCTCCTGAATTGTAATCAATTATTTTTTATAAATTGGAATACGAGTCAGTCGCGATTTCGTGATTCATGAACAAATTTCTCGTTTAAAAAATGTTTGCAAACAGAACAGAGAAACCGTTGGCAAAGAGCGATCGCGATTAATTCTTTCGGTGAAGCAAACACTTACTCTCGCGTTTGCACTCAATCGCGATATTTGATAACGATACCTAGAACCATTCCAATTTAGCAGCCGAAGCCATATAGACATGAAAAACATAAGAAATTCAAGCTATAGACTTACGTGTTGATCCCAGAGACCCGCTCTCTGTGATCATAATTTGACTGATATATGGAGGTATATTGACTTGGAAATTTAGCGCACGACCTCTGGCATTACAGGTTACTTTTCTGGGTATTGTTGCATTTACCATGTTTATCCCATTAGACGCCCTCGACGTTCATCCTTTAATATCAGATGATTTACTTATTTCAGCTGATTTGTCATCACAGCACCGGAGCTAGCGATTCTAATTTCGCTTAAGCCGGCGCTAGGGGTCGTTTAGTTATTTCATAATTTCCGCATAAATAGCAGCAATAAAAGCGCGGCTGAGATACCAAGGCTACGTCTTGGAATCCTCCGTTTTCTAGTCGTAATGTGATGTGCCAAGTGAGACTTTCCTGTGAAGTCATATGGTTGCGTTTTAGTCGCCAGATGTCGATAAATTGTTCCCACCTCTTACATATCTCACCAGTGAGGCATAGGGTGAAGCAATTAAGAAGGTCACGGGTGGACATGTTCGTTTCATACAGTCACTGCTTAAAATGATCAAGTTTGTAATTCCAGAGACCCGCCGGCATCCTATTGGAAACTGCAGCGCTACAGTTTCCATTGGGTTTCCGGTGGGTTTCCGAAATTGCAAACTTGACCATTTTAAGCAGTGAGTGTAAACTAGGCCGAAACATATTATAGAAACCGACTCGTGAATTCGTCTTGATACGATGATATTTGTCAGTGATGTTGATTTGACGATATGAAAAAAATGATGTATTGCCAACATCAATGAAAACTATTGACACATCTGTAGCATTTGCTCGGTCAAGGGCGCGGAAAGTATGTATGGACCACGGTTGACTACTGATTGTCGGATATGAACCCTACATTTAGTTTTCTCATTTTCCCGCTACACAGCTCAGTGGTGGAACAGATTGGGTTACAGTGGCACTGAGAGCCTACAAAGAGGAATGTGAAGACGAAGTGTTAAGAAATTCCACGCTGTGGGAGGCAGAGAACGCACCCTCTGTTCTGGATGGACTGGTCAATGATCTCTGTCCGGATGACTGTTCGGGACACGGTGACTGCGTTGAAGGATTGTAGTAAAAGAATTTCCGATTCAATAATCCAAAGAACTATATCATATTCTATATAACAGCATTAGTACCAAATGGAAAAAAAAACAATCAAACTATATTACAAGAGTGGAGCGCTCAGGTCTTGTCAATGATGTCAGCAAGCTACATGTATGATGATGCTATTTACATAAAAACCTAATCACTGATCATTATTCCTTATCAAAATGAAAGTCGTTTTGGAAAGTATATTTCAGCCCCACTTTCATTGATTGTGACTGTTGATTTGAACACCATGGTTATATTCAAACGATCTTAAAAGTTAAGAAACTTGCTGCTGCCATAGAGTGTAAATGAGCATGGCAAAGTTGCGATGGTGACATTTCTTTAGCCTGAACAGATTCATCGCCATGCTTAATCGTTCAGACGCCCGATTCACGTTATATCTCAACTTTGATGTGTGCATATGGCAAAACTCCATATATATATATGGTTTTGTTGGAGGTTCACAATTGTTTAAGTGAAGTCTGGTACATAACTGCCACTGATAGTTTTTGGAAAAAAATATTCGATTTATGCCGACAAACGATTCATGGTGTAACATCACCTTGATGATGAAGACCATCATTTGATACTACAATCTTCAATAGCTGATTCGTTTTGACTTATTCGTTTTGACCAACAGCTGTGCGCCAATGCTATCCGAACTTTGGCGGCAATGACTGTGCCGTGAATACTACCGCACCTCCATCAAGTTTGTCCATATCTCGGGGTGGACACTGTGACGTCACCAAAAGGAAGTGTCGGGCTGCCCTTGTTTATGGGCATGGTTTCCTGAAATCGGACAAGCTTGTATGTCGTCTACAAAAGATGCGGGTAACCTAAATATTCTATTGATTACCTGAATTTTATCAAAATAAAATCACCCCAACCAGGATATAGACACACTTTGTGTTCTTATTAATCTCGAGTTTGAGGCAGAATATACTAGCCCACATGGTTTAAAGTACCTAGATATACCAAGAGACAGAAATCTTACATCAACTACATTAAACACTTTTTTCTTTGATAGGCATTCAAAAGTCGGCGTATATAACACAATGCTATTCTGCGGATAACAACTTCTTTATTGCTGTGGAACTGATGTTTCTTTGGAAAAGACTTTCAGCGTTTTGAAAGCTAATGAACTACAGAGTATAGATGAGGATTTTTATAAAAATGAATAACAAGCACAAAACACGTCATAGCACAATAGGTGTTTCATGAGCGAGTCATGTCAGGTATATTAGAGGACAATCTAAACAGTGAGTAAGTCTATTGTAATCTACTAATTCTCTGAACTGGGTATAGACAATGGACGAGTAGAGATCAAATCTGTAGCAGTTTCATAGATAAAGGTTAAAAATTTTAGCCCCAAAACGTGTGAGGATTATACAATTGATAAGGGATAAACAATTGGATAAATAGCAAAAAGTCTATGAGAGGTAAGGAAAAGATTAACGGTCACGGTGGTAATCTCCATCTAAGCTGATAAGGCTGCCATAGGCACTTGGTACAAACTGTCCACTGTCTCGGTTGATTGCGGACTTGTGTCGTTTGATGTGAATGGCTTCCTGTTGTCTTCTCTTTGTTTGATCAGTCTGGTGAATAGAAAGTTTGTGAATGTTTTCCCAATTTATCTGGTGTCCCGGGTGTTTCATCAAGTGATCAGAAATGGCTGAATTTCCATTTGGTTTATCGCTGGAGACATTGCGTTCCTTGATCCGGAAGTTGACGGGTCGCATCGTTTTTCCTTATGCGACTATCCTGGCAGGATCAATTTTGTAGATAATTCTCTTGGGCTTGAGAGTCGGTTGGTGGTATTCGTCCTGTAGTGTTAAGGTGTTTTTACGGGATCTGCCAACTGGTGAATACTACATCTATGCTGGCTTGTTCTTGAGGTGTTTGATGTGGTGACTAACCAGATCTATATATGGATTGGCGATGGATACAGGGTTGAGGACTCGGAGAATTCGATTTTGTTGATGGGATTGCCATGTGTCTTGTAGATGATTCTGTCTACCATGGCTTTAGGGTACTTGTGATCGATGACGATTATTTCACTGGGCAGGCCTTCTGTTGAACATATATTTTTGGCTCGTCTGGTTAAGGTGGATATGACGCCGGCTTTAATTTGACTTGGTTGATTGGATAGGTAATTGATATATTGGTCGGTGTGGGTGGATTTCCTATAAACACTGGTTTTGGGGGTATGGTTCTGCCTATGGACTGGGACGTCTAGTAACGGGAGTTTATCGTTCCCGGTTTCCTTTCATTCTAGGATGTTGGGAATTCAGGTGATCGAGAACGATGTTGGGGTCATCACCGTCTTGAATAATGGAAATAATGACATCGACGTTTGTGTGCCAACACAAAGGCTTAATGAGGGCAGTGGGTAGAGCGGTTTCTTCCAGTTGGGTCATGTATTTTTCAGTGATCACCGGGAATAGAGGGATTCCCATAGGTAATCCCTGTACTTTTTCATAGGACTGGCCGCCCCATGTGAAGTAGGTAGATTTAATACAGGGTTCCACCAATTTCATAATGCTGTCAATAGTTAGGGAAGTTTTCATACGAGGCCGGGATTCTGTGACTTTTCTCCTGATGTTTGTGAAGAGGTCTACCACGTCGTAACTGACCATTCTGCCCGGGTTGGGGATAAGGAGGATTTTTTCCCCACAATAGTCAATCTCTAATAAAGTAGTTGGCAGTCTTCCCCAGTGGTGATAGCAGCTGGAGTAGGTGTTGGGACGTGCTATAATGTACAGTATCTTTGCTGTAGACCAACAACCTAACTGTAATGGGGTCTTTGTGAATCTTGACTGTGGCTCGTGCATACGAGGGTTGAGGGTGGGATGTCACAAGTAGTGTTTGTACAGGGTTAGGTCTAGTTCTGTGTTGTCTTCTAGTTGTTTCACTAGGGTTCAGTGGCCTTTGTCAATTGTCGAGGTCGGGTCTTCATTTAGGGTTTTCTACGTTGAGGTATCTCCCAGCGTCTGAGATACCATATGTTGGTAATTGGTCCTGTCCAAAATGACTGTGGCCTGGCTCTTGTCGGCAGAAACTATATTGATGACTTTGTCAGATTAAGTTCCCTGACTGCAAGGAGTGAGGTTGTCTCGTTGTGGATGGGTCTTTTGTGAAGAATGTCAACAACTGCTATTTAATATACCTGACATGACTTGCTAATGAAGCACTATTGTCCTATGATTGTTTTGTGACCTTCTGTTCGTGTTATTCAGTTTTGTAAATATCCTCATCTATGTTCTGTAGATCATTAGCTTTGAACACGTTGGAAATATCTCCACCGAAACGTCAGCTCCACAGCATTGGAGAATTTGTTATCCACAGAATAGACTTGTGTTACATTAAACGCTCTCTAGATGACGGAAGACACGAGATAGTCGTTACGAAATACTCTTTCTACTTTGCAGATAAACAGTACGGGCAGCTTTTCTAATAGCCCCAAGGTGGAGATGGCGGCCGTATTTTTGAACAGACGAGGAGTAATCTGCACATTACCAGAATATGTCATAGAAGTCAACACATCTAATAACTCCACCGTTGTTTCCCTGGTCGGGTACAAAATCGCGATTAGTAATGATGGGGCTGCATTCGGAGAATGGAAGATCATGATCCCATATAATCCAACTTGCTTCAGCTGTGATATAGAGGGCAATTACGCCATGTGTTCTGTCAAGGTATGATATAATCATCAAGATACTAATAGTAATGTTTTTTTAATATATTTTTCATTTCATCTAGACTATAATGGCATACAAGTGATTGGTGGTGTGAACTTTCAGCATAGATAGTGTAACTTGTAATGGCGTATCAAAATACATTCTTCTTGGGTGTTCTCGTGCTTGTCAGCAGGCGGGGTGCTTGGCCTCGGAGATAGCGCCTTCGAGTCATGTGAACGTCATACAATTGACGTCACGCAACTCTAGTTTTCCATGCTTGGCCGCCATCCGAGACGTTCTAAATTTTCATCGGGTGGCATGAATGGACATACAGTAGAAAGGGTTTAAAGCTCTGAAGCAGTAAAGGAACGTAACGAATTCAAGGACCGCTATATGCCTGAGATACAAAGAAAATTTGCTAAAAATTGTGGCGTGCATGCCACTTTTTAGCCAGACCCAGGTACCCCCATTTTCTCAGCACAGAGTTAGCAGAATGCAAGAATTCTATATTCATTTCAAAATTATCCTGAATATTTTCAAAACTACCGCTACAACCCGAAGTAACATTATGTACACTAATACGAAATAATGTTGTTTCCATGCCTCCGGTGTCAGCCAATGGAATCTGATCAGTCTGTTTTAATCGTTTATCTTTTTGTCTAACGCCTCAAGGCAGCCTGGGAAATCGGGGGACTATTAAAATGACTCTCGTTCCAGGTGTCCGTTTTTCCATCCTTCAATGCCATATGTGTTTGCAATGAGCGCAATAAAATCGAAACGATTTTGCGTTCCTCGCCCTAAGACGTCGTTTGGGATTGCGCCCCAGCCAGATCCACCGTATGCGCCACTGTATGCTCATGCAGATCTATTCATCGGCGCATAATAAATTCGAAACGACTTCAACCGCAGTTTGATACGGTTATGTTCCTTGATACAGTTTCTCTTCGGATCGCGTTTTAACCGTATCTGCCTTAGGCAGTGCCAATGTTTGCCTATTCCGTATGTCCGTGCAGATTTTTAGTTCGTTGGACATAATATATACGAAATGATCTCATGGATTCGTCCACAATGCCGCATGTGGGTACCATGACACAAGACCTCGCTATAGGGATTGATTTCCAGCCATGTCCACCGGAGGGTGGCGCCATCATGTTATCGTGCAGATATTCCCTCGAAAGACAATTAAATTGAAAAGATTTGACATGTGTATACCTTGCCATATGTCTTGCCTTGAGATTGCTTTCCTGCCTGATAGACGGGGCCGTGGAGATTTTTCATCGGAAGAGATAATGTCACAAGACCAAACGAGAGAAGACTATGTGTCAAAGAGCAGATTTTCAGTGTAAGACCGCATCATTAGAGTATTATAGCCAAAAGTACTTGTGCAACTGAGGCTGATGGAGAAAGTTGGTAAACTTGACTAAACATATGTGACTTTATCACCGTGACGTATTCCTAAACAAATCCGGTGAAGGATTTGAACAAATCAACAAAGCTACAAATTATCGGCTTCTAAAGGCTATGATATGCGTCTAATCTATCTTTCTGGATCAAATATACACGCCCATGACATACAATCTCTTATTACAAACTCTCAAATTGTGAGTTGTGCGGCTGTGGTTGACTTTGTAGGACGATGTTATGAAGTGGTAAAAAAGTCGGAAAATGTTTTTCTTCTGCTTTCTTCATTGTAGGACGACTACTGTTTTATTGAGGGTACGTGCGTGAAGAAGAGCGAGAGTGTTCCGAGAAGTCCCTGTTCCATCTGTGACCCTGAGAATTCCACAACCTCGTGGACGAGACTTGGTGAGTACACATGTAATTTTAACTATTGATACTCCATCCAACAGTTTATTATCGTAACTACTTGTCCAACTTCTTCCAGAGCACTATATACCTGCGCAAATGTTAAGCACCACCCTATTTTATCAACAGGTGTATTGCGTGAGCATGTACAGTTGCGAAAAGTGCGCTTAGACAGTGCGTACCTGGACATGTGCTAAACCAATATACACTGCTACTCTTATAAAAGATAAAAAAAAACAACAACGTTTGTCATTAATCGGAACTCTATAAGCATGACAAGCCAATGGCTGCAAATGGGAGAATTCATGGACGGATTAAGTATGTCAGTTCCAGCAAATCTATCGTGGGAAAAATGATGTAAGTGATCACAATGTAAAAATGGTCCTGTGCATTTCCATTCTACAGTAACCTGTCAGTGTCTGGTAGGTATTCAACCGCCTGATCTGTATCGTTAGAATACGGTCCCATGGCTCATGGAGTGCTTGGGTCATTTCTTGCCTTGTCTGTATTACGCGGCTCCTAGCTGTCATTCTGAGATCCAATATGTCCCACAAATGCTCAAGGCGAGTAACATTGGGATTTTGCGGATGACCTTGGCAAAATAAGGTGGTGCTTAACTTTTGCGCGGGTGTATATTATAGAACGCAGCTCGAAGCCGTACAGATTCTGATAATTGCTACCTGTAACTTGTTCATATGAGTACAATTCCATCTAATTCTACACACCAGATTTCTTCCAAACTCAACTTTATACAGATATAACCTCATGATAACATGTTTGTCGTCGATCAACGCAATGCTATTTCAGTCATATTGATTTTAAATATTTTTGCAGAGGGCTTTGAGGTAATGGAGCCATCCGGTCTTGTGTGCTCGTCGACAAATTCTCTGGCCGCTTCCATCATTCTACTCATTCTGTGCTTCTACGTTATGTCTTCATTTACTTCTGTACACGGGACATGTATATCCATACCAAATGAAATAGCAGAACGTACCCTCGACAAAAATCATGAGTACGATGTAACTGAGTTATATTTCGAGAAAAAATGCGTCGTCTTTGCAAGATGTCAAAACATCCAATACGATCGCTTCGATATGTACTATATGTAGACTAACATTTAATAACGTTAAGGAAGACGAGGACGTCCATTTCCGTGCGCTTATGGGGGTATAACATGGTGATTTGTAGATATTCACAACACGCCGAATGTCATAACAAAAGCGCCCAATTGCCTTTAAAATCATCAAACGAATGATATCTCATACAGCAGAACTAGTGATACGCAAAGTAATTACCGGCGCTTCGATATTGGCCAAAAAGTGAGCATTTGAGATTCAACGGTTGGGGCGAGCAAAGTGCTCCTAAGGTGAGGGATTATGCTTGTGTTACCCCCAGAATTCATCAGTATCCACTTTCAACAAAACAGGAATTCATCAATTTGCATGAGACAAAAATTAAAAAGAGAACACAGCCAGAAAAAAGATGATACTTGTCACCCTAAAATAATGACGGCATCACCCAAAAAAGGTGTTGAGTTAGAGCCATCACCCTTTTCCACCATCACCTTAAAAGGGTAATGGCTATCACCTTAAAAGGGTGATCAGCAATGATTGCAAATGTTTAGGTCATCGCCATAAAAGGGTAATGGCTATCATCCTAAAAGGGTGACGGCCTGGGCCATTGCCCTAAAAGGGTGACGACATCGGCCATCACCCTTTTTCATCACCTTCAAAGGGTGATGAACAGGCATCATCACCATAAAAAGGTAATGGGCCATCACCCTTTTTCTGGCTGTGAATAGTACTGCTTAACCTGGGGCTATGGGCCGTATGAACACCGTTTAAAACAATATCGTCGTGATGTCCATATAACCGTTACAACTGAAGCGCGATTGAAATACATTCACGCTGTAGAATTGCCTTCTGTAAAATACGCCGACTTCTAAATGCCTTCCATAAGCTTTGAAAAAATTGGAAGTATCTACAACGAAACGTTTATACATTAGCACCACGGCAATAAAGAAGTTGTTATCCATAGAATAGCCTTGTGTTATATACGCCGACTTTAAATGCCTATATCAATTGAAATAACCTCCCATGGACCGTAATGATTCAATCAAAGCATGACGAAGACAGAGTATACTCTATAAAGGAATTGGTAATCCGTTCGGATAAGCGAAAACCGGTGAGTCATACGGTTTCGAAGATAAGAACATATTAATGTTTTGCCTACATCTTTGAAAACTGCTTCTCTCCATAAAGAAACTGTGTTATAAATTTGCTAGCATGCTCGAAATTTGGTCCTATTAGTGTAACATGGAAATGGTTGTCTTATTAAGGACGCAGATCTTCTTTGAATTTTCGCATCTAGCGCTTATATCGTGTCAAGAAATCGCAAAAATTACAAGATCCATTTCCTGGCGGGACCATATCACCCCGTAAACATATCAGTACCGTATACAACATCAGCATGCAAATATATACTTGCGATATTAAAGTTATGGGCAGTCAACATCGTGCTCAGTCATGGATATATTGTGAGTGTTTCAGCCATGGATTGGTCGAGACTAGAGACGTCATAAAATGTCACACTGGCGACCGTCCGTCTCAGAAACTTGAAACGAATAGGCGAGTCTTACTGTTTTAATGACCATCTAATATTGGGTAAAAGTCGTTTGTGATGATAAAACCATCATGGATCTGCCGATCAGAGGTTAATGTTCATTGAGATTGTTGAAACTCATCTGCATAGCATTTGAGTAAATGCATCATACATTTCAAGGCACTCACATTTCAATCTGTTCAGAATATCTTGTCCATCTCAACTCTCTTTCTATAGTTTGAAATTGAAAGGCCCACGTATCTGGAACAGTCTCCCAGCTAATTTAAAGTACATTACTTCAGAATCCCTATTAAAAAGGAACTAATGAAAAATATAATGAGCGCAACAGGGAGTGATCATCACACTCGATAACTCAATATCACTTTATTTGAAAGGTACACATTATTTGTTATATCTGATTCTTTAACGTATTACTGACATGGATACATGTACTTATTATATTCACAGGACAATTCATATTTAATGGTACAACTGCATCATGTCAGACTATATTTTCTTAACTATTTCTATTCACCATCTGTTTATATATATAATTATACTCTCGCTGTTTAACGTTTTACAACATATATCTTAACAGGGATAAAACAAACCCGCAAGGGTTTTATTCCCGCCAATATACGGAAAATGTGGACGCATTCTTCGTTGATCTATATACATAGCTTCTCTGTATGGTGAATAAAATTTCAATTCAATTCAATTCAATCATAGGAATATAAAATCAACGTAGTCGGGTGAAAAAATACACACATGTTTTCCCAAGCGCTATGAATATTCAGAAAAGATGTAAATAAGACCGGTAAATCAGATTAGCAATTATTGATATCCAGGAAAACTGTCTATGTGCGTGGACAGTGTACGGTCACCAGACGGTCACTAAATCTTCGTTTAAGATCTTCGCTATTGCAGATATCTAATGCCTGCGGTGTACTGCATTTTAGGTCGACAAAGCCTCCGTTCCCAAATTTAATCGACACCCACTCCCCCGGGAATAAACCTTCAAAGACATGCTACTATGATGATACACGACACACACAAAAAACTAATAATACATACACCTATACTGGAAGCTCTTTGTGGTCGAGAAATAAAATGGTTTCATTAGACAGTGACAAGAGGCATCCATCTTGGAGGAAGTTCTCGCAAGTTTTTCTTTTTTGCGAGGACATGTATGACATGTGGTTCTCTGGATGACTTTATTTTAACGAAGCAGCGCTTGTTATCAGCAACATATTGTCGTACTGAATTCAGGACGAGAAACTCAATCCATATAAACAGATTGGATCGATACTTCGATCAGTTTGTTCTAACCGTTTTCAAAACTCTAACATAGCATAGCTGATAATACCTAATTAAGTATAATGGTGCACATTATAGAATTGGAATTCCACATATCACACGTCCATACTCAAGCGCCTCGAGGTAAAGAGATGGACAGTCTTGTAGGGAAGAGATCAGTGCTATTTTCATTTAACACGCTTCATTGCCGCTTTTCTGAACGAATACACGCCTTGCCCGTCGTCTAAAACAGCAAAAACCGCCATGTTTCCTTCCCATAGTGCAATGCGAAACTTTTGCCTCACGCATGCTGAAAGTATAAGCACGGACTGAAAATTGCTGAAAAAAGTTATTTCAAAGAATTTTTTACATGTCTTCTTCAGACTTCTTTCACTCTATAACAGTTCAGTGATATTTCAGGACCCTGTCAGCATCTGATAGTGTCTGTAAACAAACTTATGACGGTGATTTTCCCCGATACCCATGTTGACGACCAGCAAGTTGTGTATTCGACCACTTTAACCCATACTGAGTATACTGAGTAAAAACGTTCACCTATATCTGCAACGGTGGTCACACCGAGATTAGCTGTGAAAACCTGATGGTTAAAATATATCCTTCCTCATATATATGAAATAGCTATTCAACTTTGCTAAGAGCTGTTCTTCCGCCTATTAACAAGTTTGACAAATATGAGACAAACAATAGCATATGGATAAGTTAGCAAGATAAAGAATTTCATTTCAACATACAACTAAATTATATTTTGTAACTTTTTAATTAACTCTTAATCTTACTAATTTTAACTCGACATAATAAAGAGAGGGCCCTGACAAATTATTATTTATATATTATATATGTTGCCTCTTTTTATTTTGAAACGATTTGGGCTTTTCAGTTAGTGTGGCTGTTGGTTAGTGTAGCAACATTTGTAAATTTAACAAATGCAACTGTCAGTTCTAACATTCCTTCAGCAAGATCTTTGGTAACATTTGCTCACTTTTGTTCGGTTGCGCTTAACCAGGAATCCGGTTTAATTGACTGTGTTCATTACAACAGCCACAGTCAAGTCGATATCGTGACTGAGATTCATTATACTCTAGAAAGGTATATGGAAATTCATTCAGATTATGGAATATTACTTGTCAGTGATATGGTTTTGTGGATATGAACATCATGTGTGCGTTCCTTTCGAGCCACCGGAATCAGTGCAGATGGGAATCTGTTGTACCCGCTGCAGAGAAGGAGAAAACAGAACTGACTAATGGAACAACTGGAGTCGCCAGTGGCTAAAGTGAAGTGAATGGACTGCTATCTTGCCGGCATCATTGAAAACCGCCAAATGTGTCTATCTTGCACAGTCCGCGTACAATACAACATAAATCCTATAGCCCAATGCAAGTGCTACTCTATTTCTAGCATTACACTTGCCAGACCCAAAGCAGATGTGATATTTTTTACGCAATTTGCCAGCGGCTAGTCACATGGAAGGGGTGAGAGGCGGGATATGAGTTTGGCTGAACTTTTGTGTATGTGTTCATTGTTGAACGAGATCAGCTGCTTGAGTTTGGCAAAACAGCAATCCTATTGCTCCCCCATTTCGATATGTCGCTTGCAGGATCTAACCGGCTTGCAGTAACGCGTGTGTCAACCAATCCCCAGAGCTCTTCATAGTGCTTTGAAGGGAACATAATGGTAGGTGCTTTCTGGTTGGTTCAGCCGAATCGCTCGCCAAGCTGTGGGGAAATCTTCTGATTTTGCCGCCCTCCCGCCATGCTGGCACCATAATGCGGGGTCGAATTATGGACTGGTCCTTGGCGTAAACCTTGTGTTAAAGCAGAGATCGTGACCCTACCCTCCCCCCCACCCCCTCCCCAACAGCAAATAGAGTAGCCTGCGGCCGTGATGTCATAGGACTATTAAATATTCATGAGCTGGGCGCTCTGAACACCAAACTCAATTGAAATGAGTAAGATCCCACATAGCGAATATACGATTGGAGAGCACTGACCGGATATAAATTTATTAAGATTGGCAAAACAGATACATCAGAACTCCTGTGTACATGTAATTTGTATTGGTTTCACGTCAGTCTTTTATACCATTATAAAAAGTGTCAATTCGCTGGTTCAGTACATACCTACATATTTTGCGCAATTCAACGAGACAACGATGAAAATCGCCGCGGTGCTTTTTCTTATGGTAGGCTTCTGTGTCCTATTGCATTCCCTAGATACCAGAACGAAGCGCAAATTTTCAGGAAGCAAGGGCTCTGGACGTGATAGCTACGAAAGTGAAAGTTTGGAGAGCTTAGAGAGCTTGGAGAGCGAGTCAGTCGAGGCAAAGCCACGTATGTTTCTATTTCCCTCAAGTCACTTACAGATACTTAGACTATACAACATTTAAAGACTGGAAAATGCCATAGAATTTTGCTCGAACGTCTTGACTCGGATATACTCTGTGCTCTAATATATTTAGCAGCCCTAGTCTGATGAGGGTCATGAGGGTATTTGGGTTGCGGTGATCCTTCACATTTGACCTTAACTATTATTTAACATTCAACATATCCTTTATTTTGCTCATTTATTTCTTCGCGGCATGTCACCAGAAGTTATAGCCACATGTGAATGTGCGATAAAGTTCGAAAACAGTTCTGATAACCACTTCAGCGGTATTAGACATAACAATGGTACCTGTGACCTGTATTATTATGTTCGATACCATCAGTATTGTTGGAAAGATATTTCCTAATCGAATGTCACAACAACATGGATGTTGTGAAAGGCGCCGTAAGTAGTTTTTCCTATCAATATTAAGTATAAATGATATGGTATATGGAAATAGGTTGTGTTTCGGACGAAAGTACATGTATACTGCATTTATATATATTTACATTTGTATATAAGACAGATAACCAAATACAACGCAATTATACTTTCTTGCACACTTTAATTTGAACATTCGCTTTTCTGTAGCTAAACGTGAGCAAATCTATCTTACTTCACATCAGACGAATATTTACTAATTTATCATGCAGTATTTTTAGAAGAAAATTGCACAAATCGAATAATCGAAAAACAATCCCTTCTGGGAAAATGGCGTCATTGTTAGTTTCAGCTTCCCAGTCCCAGGAATAACAAAAATATTTAAGTGGGAGGAATTTGTCTGTCCCCTTCAGGCTGTAGTACACTCCAAATCACCCAGACCAGATAGCATTAGCTGTCGATCACCCTCAAATAAAATTCTTTTGTGTCCATATTATAATTAGAGTTCTCGCCAAGATAAAGAAATAAGAAAAAGAAAGCTAAGGGGGCAAACCAAGAGAAAACAAAAACTGTGCCAAAATACTTTCTGAGAAAGCAAGGAAACTTAGCCGAGGAGGTCGACAACATACAGACACAGCAAGAAATAGGCGACAAAATGGCGGATAGTGGGACTGAAGTAGTGGTAACTGAACCGGCGGGGAAAATGGAGGCTATCGAGAAACTTTTTCACGGTCTTGAAAGCCGATTGACCAAACAAATTGATGATTTCCAGAATTTAGACAGAGTCCCTTCATAAATTTGTAATAATTCCTCAAATAATTGAAGTATCCCACTGAACTTTTCACAGATGATAGACTTGGCTCTAAGTGTTGCGAAAGGGGTAGCACGAATGATATAGGTTCAATAGAAGGGTGTAAAATAATGGTGTGAACTGACCGAATTGGACTGTCACTGGTTCTAGCAGAAGGATAATCCAAGAGTTGCTTAAAATTAGAATAAAACACAGATTGGAAGGTTCCAATAAGTCCTCAACAGATCGGCACTGGAGTGAGGAAAGAGAAATACCTACAAAATTGAAAAACAAAACAGGACATAAGAGGAAGTGAAACATTGGAGGTCACCATTTTGTTGGTGGGACTTTTTCAAACAACGCCATGAATATTAATGAATCCAAATTAACCCCTTTCAGTGTAACAGAATGATGAATTTAAAGGACTCCCCAATACAACAACGTGTTCCAGTGACTGAAGTTGTAAACATAAGTTCAAGACGCATAACTTATTTTTTAGTGCTTGACACGAACATAACATAGGGCAGAAATGTTTCATACACCTTAGAAATACATCATACTCACCTTGTACGACATAATATCTTCATGATCTTCGGGAAAGAGACCAATTTCACCAATTTCTGTGGGTTGTTGTTGGTCTCTGCGGGAAGCGACACCTAGTGGTGAGGTTGACTGCAAATTGCTAACTCCGCAATGATCGGCACTTCCGGGAAATAGTCCCAAAATGAAATAGTCATTATTACAGTTTCTAAACACCACACATGAAGGAATATATCTTTTATCATGTCAATTTAATAAGGAACACAATATCCATTTCGAACAATACAGAAATATATTCTTGAAAATGTTGGCGCATGAAACTCCACACAGAGATTTGTCCACATCACTGCCCCATCACAGCTTCAGGAGGCGGGAACTTATTTTGAACATGTGGAATTTTACGTGATGAACAGGTAAATATTTCAGTTCATTCCTTGCACCTGTGGTTTTGACAAGTATGTCACACGTAATTTTAAGACGTAAACTTCATTAGTCAATAGTTGTCATTCGTTTGTCTTTTCTGTAGATTAAGTAATTCTTGCCCAAAAAACAACAACATTGCGTTCCAAATGAAGTACCCATAACTCCCGGTTAAAATCTTGTTGGACAGGGTGTCATGGAAGGATAGATTTTGAAAAAGCCTCCACTTTCAACAGTCTCTAGATTATAGTTTCCAATGTATCGTAGGTATTTCACACATTCCACTTGTTTTATCACCTTTCTATTCTTATAATGAGTATCGTAAAATTAACGTATCGTTTCGTATCGTAAAACTGTTGACCGCTTCTCTCTTGCAGGAAGCTAGCCTATGTTTATGTATACATGATTGTCTTTTTGAAGTTGGTGCTAATACTGTTATATGGAATATGGAATAGGTCTTTGTATTATGGACGCGGATATTCTCTAATGGACGACGGCTGAATTATGAATGACGGACCAGACGCTTGTAATGTATGTAGTGCATAATTAAAGCATATTTCGATTGTCATTTCCATTGCTAATTTTTGAAGGCCTGTGTGTTTCACATCGTTCGGGTAGTTCCCGAATTGCTGCATATTTGACCTTCTCATAGACGTGTCTGGTAGACGTGAATTTTTGAAGAGAATATTCCAATTATTTCTTCATTTATTCCACATTTTTTAAGGCACTCTGTAAAAAAAGTTCAAATTATTTTTCTGGTATTATCCCCCCTTAAAGTAGTCCAATATAATGTGACTGGAATACGTCCTCCTTTAATATGTTGATGTCTACCGTGTCCGTATCACAGTCACATAGGCTGCCATCTTGTTTCAAAGGGCAGGGCTTCGGACCTTGGAAATTGTCAAATTGTGACGCAATAATTAATTGACATGATTACTGATCAGTTTGAATGTATCCGTGCAGCTTAGATCCACAAAATGGCACATTCCAGACATCTATCGATCTCTCATTAAGCCATAGGCAGATAAATCTTGTCCGATCAGCGTAAAAAAAATAGGCGGCCTCTACTTTGGCACATGAAGGGAAGTGACGTAGGCACACACCAACACGTGTGAACGAATCATGTGATACTCTGAGTTACGGGGTGTTATCTGACTAACACACAAGATGTGTGCTCGTTTTTTGGTAATTCTTGAAATGTCCCTTTCTGTACACGTGCGTTTGTGTACACCATGTGACACGAGGGATCGTGTGATTACTTCCCATAATGCTTTAGTGTGAAGCAATAGACGCCATTTTTGGACGGATTTTCGGTGCTCTGGAAAATGTGAAAGTTTGTTGTCTCCGTGGAACTTTACATAGAGTGGCTCGGATGTGTGGGTGGTGTTATTTTGTGCCTTGAAACACAAGCAATTCATTTATACTGGTGAGTGTGCTTGTCAGTTCTTTATTTTCTCAAAATCTCCTATTTTTCAATGGTCGTTCTGGAGGAAGATTTCTGCACCTGCGCTTGACTTCGTTACCAATGGGACTGTACAGCCCAATCAAACATCCAAATAATAAAAGAAAGGATGTCAGTCACCCATTGTATTGGACTACCCTTAAAGCGGAGCTCCGAGAAGTGAACTCTAAAATCGATAGGATCGGATCGGTGGTGGAGGACCATACGAAAACTTTGGAATTCCAAGGTCGAGATATAGAGGAGATAAAAGAGCGTATAATTCCAGGTGTAGCTGAAGAACTCAAGGCCAAAATAAAAACGCTGCAGGAAAAAATCTTATTGAAAGACATTCACGACCGGAAGAGAAATCTTCGAATTTATGGTATACCGAAAGTAGGAGAGCCCGAAAATACAAATGCTGTTGTGCGGAAATTCCTGACGGATGATCTACGTATCTCCGATGAAATTGTGAAGAGCATGACTCTCTTGTCGTGCCACCGACTGCCTCAGTATCTGCCCGTTCGTCAACCAGAAGATGGTAGCAGTGTTCCCCCACCAGCAATTATCATTACAACCCTGACCGACGATGACAAAGATCTGATTCTGTCCTCCACTTTCAATTTAAATAACACCAGAAAGTCTGTAAGAACGGATCTACCTCCGGAGATGAGAGTCGATCGCGGAAAAATGGACAAGGCTTTGGTGTAAGACCTCCCATTGAAATGATAATATCCTGGACAAAAGACTGACAATACAACTTGCAGCAGATCCTTTGTCAATTATATTTCGTGAGTCTTACACCAAATCGTTGCCGAAGAATGGCTTCAAAAGGGAGGGAATGGAAGGAAGCCACGAAATGTCTAACGCGTATTCGCGTAAATCGAACTGAGGTGTTGCTGGAGACCAGACAGAAATCGACGGATCCGTGGATGAAATACTCTTCCAACAAGGACATCTTGTAACTATGATTCTGGTAAACTGTGTTATCTGGTCACATAGCAAATATTTTTGACGTTTTTCATGTAAGTATCAATCTACCTACATACCTACCTCTGAAACCTTTTACTTACCTCTGGAACCTTATCGGAATTTGGTAAGTCCTATTCTGCTATATGTGATCCAGTACACACGGAAACGCTGTAAATATTCGTGACAGTTCGGTAATGGTATCAGTTTGGTGACGGTAGTTTATTCCAATAACTGACACTCGGAAATTGGGCACATGCTGGGAATGGGTATAGGCTTGGTTTGGTGTTTTTGTCAGCCTGTTCGAACGACTGGTTTTAATGTTCCTACATGCGTACATGTACGACAAGTACATACCAAGTCCAGGTTGATCCAGATATGCTGACCCATGGTTGATATGTATACTTGATTGATGAATCGTGTAGCGCGATACAATGAGACACCGGTTCTACGAATAAATTAGAATGTCCTTTTTCTGATCTGAACCCTGTAAATGTAGGATTGGCGTCGTGTTATACAAATTGTATGCCGTACATGTATACTCTTGGTCAACTTTGCGGTTTGGGTAATGTCGCTGACAATGATCGGACTTGGTAATAGACCATTCCAACATAATGTACATAAGTGCAATTCGGTAAGGCGATGTAGAATGACCTTCACACTAGATACAAGCTTTGTTTTGCAAATAGGCCATGAAAACAAAATTTATTTGCATGCTATACTCGTAGGCCTTTACTAGTCTTAATCGCTGTGCGTGAAGAAAGTTCCTTCCGGACCGTTAGTCCAACATCACGTCCTCCATTTCTGCATATATTATGCAAATTTGAAAGGAACACTGAATTTTCGTACGCAAATTATTTCAGCATGATGCGTGAAACCAGCCTAGTGGTACTACATTTCCTGAAGCTTCGCTACAGGATCTCAGCGTCGTGTTACACCACGATAGTTATTGTATCAGACTTTCTTGTTAAATGTTTACGGCATGAGGGTCTTGTGTGCGGGGCGGCCACCATGTAAGTTGGACAGCTTAGCAAAACGTTTTATATAATTAAATTACCTATCTAATAATGCGTTATATTATTGATGAAGCTTAGCATAGGTATCATTTATTCGCTGCTTATTTCTCCGGGTGGTGCCTGCCTCCAGGTGTGCGGGACCCTCAGAAGAGCCCGTCATTATTTTATTGGCCAGATTGTTGACCCTGTTTTGCACAAGTGGTTTGTAATAGAATATGTAACGCGTCACGAATAGTTTACCTAACATGCAAAACAATCTCTATCGCCAGAATGCCACGAGAACTTAAGTTGACTGCCTCTGGCAGAGCACGAAGTTGCTCACAGCCCATACTGGGTCATGTCAATACACGTTTGTATCTATTTTTTTAACTACTTTTTTTTGCTGTACTTATTCATTATTTCAAAGAAATATTCGGTGTAATGCAATTCATTTGTTTTGTTTTTCCACACTTTATTACGAAATACTATTTTGAAAGATACAAAAATACAGCAGTCGTTTTTAATACATGTATATGTACGCCTAATGCTGATATGGTACAGCCAAACTTAAATATGCTCTTTATTTGGAAAAGAAACAATCACCTAAAATATAGATGATATTTCGATATTCTCTATGAATTGCCAAGGCCTGTCGGACAAGAAAAAGATAAATGATGTCCTACACTATATTAGACAGAAAAAAATTCTATTTACTGTCTACAAGATATTCATATCAGTGATCAGTGAAAATACAGAAAAGATAATGAGGAACGAATGGGGACATGATATGTACTTAGCCCCGTACACTTCGAATTCTCGTGGGGTGGCCATTCTGTTTAATAACAATTTTCAGTACTTTGTACTGAACTGTACTAATGATCCAAATGGGAACTATATTATATTAAACATTACCCTATCGAATGATAAAAATATAACCATTGTTAATATCAATGGGCCAAATGATGACAGCTCAAATTTTTACAGTCAGCTACTAGGACAATTTACGGACTTTGATATGTCAGATATTATCATATGCGGAGACTGGAACATGGTTCTGGACCCTTCATTAGACCAAGACAATTATCTTCATATTAACAACCCAAGAGCAAGAGATGTAGTTCTAAAATTTATTGAGAATAATGATCTTCACGATGTTTGGAGAATACAGCACCATGACGAAAAAAGGTTTACATGGAGAAGAAGAAACCCAAGAAAGCAATCAAGACTGGATTTCTTCCTTGTATCGTCCAGTGTATTTAATGCAACTGTCTGTTCAAAAATAATCCAAGGATACAGAAGCGACCATTCGGCCGTACTAATAAAATACAACATTTCGGACAGGAAGCCTGGTTATTGGAAAATGAACAATTCTCTTTTAACGGACAAGGAATACCTAACCATAATAAACAAAACGATCTTAGAAAATATAATTTTTTACGCTAAAGAAACCCTTACTACAGAAAACTTAAATACAATACCTCTTGATCATATCAAGCTAAATATCTCTGATCAATTGTTTTTGGAAGTGTTATTAATGGAAATTAGAGGTAAGACTATATCTTATTCGTCGTGGAAGAAAAAAACAGGAAACTGGGAAAAAGCTAGAACAAAACATCGAAGAACTAGACAAAAAGATTAGTGCAGACTTTATTAACGCAAGTGAAACTGACAAACAAAACTTAATTACATTGAAGCAAAATTTAGAATACTTACGAAATCAAAAGATGGACGGAGATTAGATCAAAAGCAAGATGGTTTGATTTGGGCGAAAAACCGAGGAAGTACTTTTGTGCTTTGGAAAAAAGAAATTATCAATGTAAAGTTATCCACAAATTGGTGACAGACAACGGGGAAATCACGGAACAAAATGATATATTAAAAGAGCAAAAACACTTTTATGATGAGCTATATTCTGTAAGGGAAATAGACCAAGATGCATGGGCAGAAGTTTTTGGTTGTGAGAACTATAATAAAATAAGTAAGGAAAAATTCGATTCTTTAGAGGGTATTGTCACGTACACAGAGCTCTCCGAAGCCGTAAAAGGCATGAAAAACGACAAAAGTCCAGGTCAAGACGGATTCTCAGTTGAATTTTTTTAAGTGTTTGGGAAGGACATAGGACCTTTTGTGCTCCGTTCTATTAATGAATCCTATCGAACTGGCCAGTTGTCAATAAGTCAGCGAAGAGGAATAATAACCTGTCTACCAAAACCCAATAAGGATCGTCACCTTATGAAAAACTGGAGACCAATTACTCTACTCAACGTTATTTATAAGATGGCATCAACTTGTATAGTAAACCGTATTAAAACCGCATTAAATGAGCTTATACATGACGATCAAAAAGGATTCATAAAGGGGCGGTATATTGGGGAAAATACTCGACTTCTGTATGATATTCTGTTCGAAACTAAAGAAAACAATATACCCGGCATGATTGTGTTGGTAGATTTCGAAAAAGCTTTCGATTCGATTTCGGCTGAGTTTTTGATGAAAACATTGGATTATTTTGGATTTGGGCATTCCATCAAAAGATGGGTCGATATCTTTTATACTGAGATTTCAGCTTGTGTTATACAGAAATGGTCACTTCTCTGGAACGCTTTCGGTGAAACGGGGCTGTCGCCAGGGTGACCCCATTGCGCCTTACCTCTTCATTTTATGCGCAGAAATTTTGGGAATACTTGTAAGGGATAACACAAATATGAACGGGATTATTATAGGGGGAGAAAAATTAGTCAATATGCGGACGACACAACCTGTTTTCTTGATGGCACAGATTTGTCGCTGAGGACAGTGCTGAACACATTGCATCTGTTTTTCCGTGCCTCAGGCCTTCGAATAAATATAGAAAAAACGCATGCTGTTTGGATAGGAAGTCGGATTGGATCAAATGTAAGATTGTGTGCTGATGCTCATTTGCAATGGGTTATTGAATCTTTTACCACTTTAGGAATAACTTTTAGACCTGATCTATTTAGATTGAATGAACTCAACTTCAGCAGAAAACTTGATGCTATTAGAAATACACTTGATAGTTGGAAAAGGAGGGGCCTATCGACTTTAGGCAAGATAACTGTGATCAAATCTATCGCTATTTCCAAAATTACTCATTTATTTACCTCTTTACCCAACCCACCAGAAGAATTAATAAAAGAACTGAATGAGATTATTTTCGGCTTTTTATGGAACAATGGTCCTGACAAAATTAAGAGGAAATTAATAGTAAAAGATTTTAAGGATGAGGGCTTACGAATGCTCGATGCTATTTCATTTGTAAAATCTCTTAAAATATCTTGGCTCAGAAGGTTTTATAATTCAGACACAAAATGGTCCCGATTATTAAAACATTCCTTAGGTGATGTTTCTATATTTAGTGTCGGGGCTCTGTATTTCGATAATATTATTACAACTATTCACAACCCATTCTGGAAAGATGTATTGTTAGCATGGAAAAACTTTATTATGCAGGAAAGGATACAGGAGCTGAATTGCAATGAAATTTTGAACCAGCCTATATGGTTCAATCATCATCTAACCAAATCCGACTTCTTTATCCGTCATTGGTATAAAAATGGTGTAGTATTTTTTAAAGATACTTGACCACAATGGCAAAGTACTCTCTTTTGATATAGTTAAAGCACGGTTTAAAATTCGCGGTACTATATTGGATTACCGACGTTTAACACACAACATTCCGGTGTTTTGGATATCAAAACTACAAAATTATAATAAATTGCAGTCCGACATCTATGTTCCCCCCATTTTGCCTTATGTCAGTAAGTTAATTGCTAATGAAAAAGGTTGTAGAAAATGTTATGATATATTTGTTCATAACGATGTGATGTCCTTGTCTCAAGCAAGATGGGAGGAACTGTTGGGTATAGCTCTGAACTGGAGACCTATATATGCCTTGCCGAAAAAAGCAACTTCAAATATTCAACTACAGGGCTTCCAGTTCAGGGTTATGCACAGATGTCTTACTACAAATATAATGCTTGTTAAATTGGGCATCAAGGAGAGTAATTTGTGCACATTTTGTGTGCAAGAAAAGGAAACCATCAGCCATCTATTTACTGAATGTATCAAGGTGAAGGAAATCTGGCGTGATCTTAGGGCCTGGTTTCTAATTGCGACAGGCAAAGACATAGAAATGTCATGTATAAACATCTTATTTGGACTTCCTGCAAAATTTCAGCTAGAAAATCATCTAATTATTTTAACCAAGCAATATATATACAAGGCCAGATGCCAGGACACAAATTTGGATTTCCTTAGCCTTAAAAATACCCTAAAAAGTAACTTTGTATTAGAAAAGTACATTGCTGTCTCTAACATGAAAATGGAAAAGTTCGAAATGATCTGGGCTCCATTAGTTGAAAGCCTGTCTGATTAATTTATACACAGGCCAATTACTACTAAATGTATTATTTGAGTAAGTGGCTTTTCATGCATGTCAGTATACTAAATATAAATATCTTCGCTGAAATGGAATGTACATATATACTAGTGTATATTATTCATATATATACATGTGAGTGTGTGTAATAATATATACTTGCTTTGATAAAAACGGCTGTTGAATAAAAAAAAAATATAAAAAAAATATATTATTTCCTGGCTCATGCACATTGCCTTTTTACCATAAGCTTTACATGTTCTACAAGGATTTGCCAAGACTTCTCCAGCATACGGTAGGATATTGGTGAAGGGGTGGATATCTTTCTGAGATAGGCTGTAACACATACCGGTATCCTAGGCTATCTGGGAACAACACCTACAAGCTTTCCAAGGTGGGGAGTGGGATGAAGGATGGCCAGCTTTATCGCCACCTCTTAGACGAGAGAACTAAACATTTCCACAGTTAGATAGTAAGGGTTACATATTCCAGCAGATGCGGACATATTTACCTTGGTGGCTCAGCTGACGTCGTCTTGTCTGGATTTGCAACTCGGACGATTTATTGTCAAATATTATCTCGTCTGTATGAAGTACAGAAAGAACTAATGTCATACCCCCATCGCTGGCGTCGTCGACGTCCAGTTATATTAGGGCAAATGCTATTAGCGGTACCTTAATAAATACTTGTTCCATTGCTCCCATATCCTTGGCTTATGTATTATTCAGAATGTTGGGAGGAGGGCGTTGAAGTTTTTTTTGCTTTATATATATTCCATTAACTTATTTAGCTAATTAAGCTAACATGCTACAATTCCGTGTTACGGTAAATGCTAAGGGCTTTAATTGATAA
The DNA here is from genome assembly GCA_036873755.1 of Hanleya hanleyi. Lineage (NCBI taxonomy): Eukaryota > Metazoa > Mollusca > Polyplacophora > Lepidopleurida > Hanleyidae > Hanleya > Hanleya hanleyi. The sequence goes on along the minus strand of JAVTVY010014162.1, from coordinate 16,032 downwards.
ATACTCGACCGATTGTGCCTATATTTGACACACACATAAAGTATGAAATATGTTCTGAGAGGATTGTTGTAGAATCGTTGCATTCCATTAATATTTATTTATTTAATTAACTGGAAAATATGCTATGATTTCAGGTCAAGAGAAATGTTATCGGTGGTATATTCATAAATACTTGACCGATTGTGCCAAAACCCAGCATACTTACCACCTAGGATGCTCTGGAAAGAGATGTTACAGCATGGCTGCATTATCCGAATATTTAATCAGACTAATTAGCTAATTAAATCCCAAATACGCCTTGATTTCATGTTAAGGCAAACGTTAGAGGGGCTATATCCATAAATACTTGACCGATTATTTCCGTGCTTGGCATACATATCATATGGGAGGTTATGAGGGGAATGATGTGGAATGGCAGCATTCCGTTAAAATTTAATTAGCTTAATTAGCTGGATATTCAGAGAAATGTTAAGAGTAGTATATTGATAAATACTTATCCGATTGTGCCTAAACCCAGCATGCTTATTATACCATTTGGGGTGTTCTGAGAAGGATGTTTCAGAACGGCTGCCTTCCGTGAATATTTAATTAACTCTTTCATGGATCACGGAGTCAGCTGTTGCCCATGTCGGTTTGAATACAGCAGGCTTCTGCCCATCTAATTCCTATTTTAATTACTATGCGAATAAGTAAATTTCATTGAGGAGATGCCCCAAAATTGGTTTCAAGTTAGCGGTTTCAATTTTGGGTATGGGAGAATGGTTTGTTGGAGCCACAAAATAAATCTAGCAATGTGGCGGTTTAATATCCTGACTTTCGAGATCTGTCAGCCACGTATACCTTATAAAAACATACCCTCGCCAACTTGAAAATTTCTTTCGAGAAATCTCCACTAAAAACTTACTATGTTTCGCATATTCCAGCTTATGCTCATGCAATTTCTTTTCACGGTCGATGTATATGTGTCGAGTGAAATATTTCCAAAAGCATATGAAGTATACATTATTCGCTATATACATGTATTATTTTATATCAGATGTATGTATTGGTTTATTAGTAGTGATTGCAAACTGGGTCTACACAAGATACTTTGCTTATGTGACGAGCTCAATAACGTCACCATTACTGCAGAAACTTGATAAGTTGTTACAGGTTAGCATCTTCGCTCAAGGTATTTTGATTTTGGTGATAAAGTCCATGCATCTCTTTAACTGATATAGCAGGAAAGTCACCCGCGTTACGTGTCGTATTGTAATTAAGGGATGGTTCAATTTCCTTGCATCGTATGTACTCTGTGTATCTTTTATTCCAGCATTGTCCAGCGGAATTCCAGAAGTGTAGTTTGTCTTTTTTGTAATACGTATACTACTATGTGACCATGCGATTCCATTTCCCAGATTCTAAAATATATTCACATGATGTGGAAAGGCATATAACCGTCCCTTCAAGAGGGTACAGATGAACTGCTATATGCAGTTTGTAATATTGTTTCAACAGCGGAGAGTGTATATATTTTGTTTTCACAATATTATCTATTATCATCATATAAAGTAATAGTTTAATGAAGGCGTGAAGGCGTAGACGCCTATCCCTGACGAGAAATTGCACTTTTACCAACTTCAAGATTCTTGAGGACTATCGGGTACGTATGGAGCCACCCACGGCATGATTATAATTGTAATTAATATTTACATGTACGAATAACGATCATCGATTTAATATTTTACAATTTTGAAACTACAGGAAACAGATTAAAGAATAAAATGTTCAGTAAAGTTCAAGCTTTACGCGTGGATTACATTTACATCATGATTTTCAGTGCCCTTGTCCTGCACAAGGAGTTAGGAATGGGTGAAGTATATCACATTGCAGGGTGAAATCATTTGTCTTCTGTTTCAAAACAAGCGAGGACACCATTATTACACAAAAAAACACAAACATGCTTTGCAGCTTGACACATATATTCAACCCTTTCACTGATAATTCTCTGTTTAAAAATAGGCAACTAGCCTATGTAAAGCCAAACCCAGGGGTAGATCGGCGCCAATAACCTAAATTCTGTCCATCTGTTTGTAGATCGGTGAAAGGGTTTAGAAAGATGACATACATTGTAGGTAGACTTGGCAATACTTTGGTAGTTTAGGGTATCACAGTCTAAAAACTCATTCAGATAAACACTTCACAGTATTATTTTACTGTAATCCACACCTTATATATATGATTAACTCAGTATTGATTTGGATATTTATATTATCTCGATACTGTATTATTCTACCTGCAAAATTCCTCTAATAATGCAACATATTCTTACATATTTTACGGTAATTTATATGAGTTTCAATTATTAGTCCCATAGTAGAATAGCTAGCTTTTATATAGTTTACGGTGATTCGATTCAAGGCCAACCACGTATAGGTAAACACAATGTGGACGACGGTTATCTACTGGATGCGGGATTTGATGCTTGTTTTTATACATACGCCTCAGCATACATGTGCATGTGATCCACTCCGATTTGGCAATAATCATATATCGCATATACTTATAACATAGGAAAATACAATTTCTGTGTGGCCAGCCCCAACCCCTGGGGCCCAGTCTAAAGTAGTTTTATGTCATTCTCCTGAGCAAGCCCTTTCCAATGACATATAAATTCTAGCTCTACATCATCTCTATGACAGCTATCCGTTGAACGTAGGATTTGATGCTTGTACATGTCGTACTAATACAGTATCGTATTTCCTGTATGCCATGAAGTTCTGCACTGCCTTCATTTTGTGTATCGCGCATATCGATTATATACTTATAAAGTAGGAAAACAGAACATGAACATGCGTTACTTAAACAGTACGACAGATGTTTGGCCTTTTTGATTATGCAAGTTAGATAAATGACAATTTATTATTTTTTTTACTACCATTCAATGCGGATATATATGTTTGTGTGCGCCTCAAGAGGATTTTGCTGAATTCATTATGAGAACTAATTCACTGAGCAAAAACGACCTTTTTGCCTCCATTTTAGAGAGCGGATTGCCTCAACCTGCTTAGTGTCCCGCCTCAGATCCTTTTCCATTGCAAACATGGACGGACACATATCTCCATATCTGTAACGTGGACGAAAATGTCCCAGCTGGTTTAGACGATAGGAACTGGACACTTGCTTAGCCGTCTGACATTCTTAGCCTCCACACCAAGTCGATATTCTGCTGTAGCTCATCAACATCGGCCCGCTAACCGCCGTCTCGTTTTGGTCAGCGATATTTTATAATTCATGGAAAGTAAAGATATCCCACAGAGAACTTCTTGGCAACTGGTAATAATGGAAAACATAACTTAACTCAAAAATTTCTTAGTTAATATTTGATATAAGTCGTCCGCAATTTATCTGAATGGTTATTTTCACACTGCTTTAAGTATCATCCATCGAACGTTCAAGACACATCACACATGTGGAATGCACCATGCCTGACTGAGTGACAGGAGCGGAACTCGTGGAATCGTTAACCCTTTCTGGCCTGGGCTTTTTTGGACCTGTCCAGGCCGGGGGGGGCGAACGGCACAATGCAAAGCAAAATTAGAATATGAAATAAATCTTACCAATATGATGTGCTAGAAAACGGACAGAACATTTCACAGCAACAACCTCCTCCTTACTAACGAACCTGACTCTACACAGCTTCTCCTCTCTACTTTTCATCAAATTGATAAATATTCTTCAAATGAATACATAAAGTGATCACCTGCTCGCCTGCATCTAACTTCATACGCACATGTTTGCTATGACTACGAGTGCCCTACATTATCGTGAGACTATGAATTCCCACAGGCAGTGTCAGTTACAGTTCAGTTCCACATATCGAATGGGACCTATATCATATGTATTAAAATGTCGTTGAATTTACTACGTCTGCCTCTGAGGGATTTTCTTTGTGTACATCTGCTTTTTCTGTCCGTAAGTCTACAATTTTGGTTGAGCTCTTTCAGGATAGCTGTGTGATCATTGGACATGAATCAAACGAATATACGGTAAAAAAATACAGTACATGGATGTAGAATATGAGCCAGAACGGTATATTGTTAATCGATTTCGGCGATATACGCCTTGTCAAAAAAATACATGTTTTATATTATGAGCATTTATATACGTTACTAGGCAAAATTACCAATGTTCACATTCGAAATAGAACAAAATCCATCCCATAACTTCCCCACATCAAATGAAAACACGAAAAGCAATTAAGCATTACAGTGCGCAATAAGAAGAGAATGAGCGTAAAGTCCTGCGTCGATACAATGATGCAGATGAGTGTGGCTTTATGTAAGAATACAGGCGAGGAATGAACTTGAACAACCTGAATACCATCGTGGAGTTTCGTGCATATGTACATTTTTTAATAAGATGAATAACTGTTTTGTTCTCTTATACTTCAAACTCTGAGCTTCTTCACGTATTAAACGCAATTTTATGCACTAGTTGTCGTCCCTCTTGCCGGGAGCTTTATCTTTTGAACATACAAATGTCCAAAGTTTAGCAGAATTTGTTTTTGAACATATTTTCTTCTCATGATGCAATATAGGTGGCAAGCCGGAAATGAGTGCCCCATATAATTTCAGATCAACAGTCATGAAAATCTCTCACATTCAAACGGAATCCTACCACTCACAGGGCTTTGGGAGCCCTCGCCCTCCAAAATACACAACTTTCAGTCAGTCAAGCATCTTATTTTACATAACAACTTGCCGAATCAAAAAAGCAATAAATAATTAGTAGAAATAATAACTAAGGGAGACGTTGTCATGCAGCTGTTGAAATATACACAAATTGCCGCGAGTAACTGTGGACACTATAGCGCTAGACCAGTTTGCCAAGCTCTATCTACTTCCCAAAGATACAAATATTCTGAACTACCTTCTCGAAGTAGACCCATCATTTTAGCTAACGACCTTCTTTTGGAATGCCAAAACGGGAAAAAAGATCGGGAAAAGATCGAAATTGGCTTCAAAACCTATAATATTTCTTCAACTTAGCACTATTAGATCAACTTTCTAGACTAAGGCGTCATTTTTAGTTCAATTATTTATGTCCAAGACGAACAAGCTATGCTGAAGACGTGCGTTGTTTTTTATTCAAGACATACATTAATCCAACACGCAAAAATCATTCAAGAAGACAAAAACTTTATCCTGCACCTGGCAAGCCAATTTAAGCCAAGACTGCACATGACCTCATTGAGTGATAACGTCACATATTTTAAGACAATCCATCTCAAAAAGTGGCATATTCCTTTTAGTACAGCAATATGGTGCATGGAATTAGGGGAATTCTGCAATTTGAGGTAAAAGCAAGAATCTTGGCGCATAATTATAGTACTCGATCGGCTAATTAAAATTTGATAAGGATCACATTCCAAGATGTCCAACAAATCCAAGATGGCAGCCATTGTACTGTAGAAATATAGATGTCATTTGGGACCGCTAGATAGATTTCTTACTCCTAAGGCTAGGGAGATTAAAGATGAAAATTATTATCTGATGTACATGTGAATTGAAATAGAAAATCGACGAAAAAGCAACGTTTTAGTCACACCCTCATGACCTCAAATGTCTGTTTGGCCAAGGGATATTGTCGTCATGTGCATCCGTCCGTTGCCGCCATATCTGCAGAACCGTGTTATACCCAGTGGCCAAATTTTTGATACACTTTATTAATCTAGTTATAGGTCAGATATCTATGAAAAATGATTCGCCTCGGCCCATATTTTACGGACTTATGCCCGTTTTGGATGAATAATCTCTGATTTTCTTATATGGGCCGAGGCGACTCAATTTCGATCAAGACGATGAATAAGTTTCCAAAACTGGGTCACTGTATAACGAACTCGATTCTGCAGATATTGCAATAACAAACTGACGGACGTACACATGACGACAACAATACACGTAGGTCATAATTGGCTTAAGGGTAAAAAATTAACATCTGAAACCGCCTTTATAGTCTATCATATTGGGATCATTTTGTGCCTAATTGTATACTCCTCCAAGCAGGAATAAATTCAAAATGGAGGCCATGAAGGTTTGACTAAAAAGTTACGCTTTCTTGCTTTTTTTTCTTGAAAAAGATACATTTAACGCCTGAATGTTCTCAAAATTAGCGTTGTTCACATCGTACAATTATTTCCTAACCTATTATGTAGTTTTTCGGAGAAAATAGCATAAATAAAAAAAATCGGAAATTCTAACCGAAAACTCTACTACGAAAACGAATATGCATTATATATAATATGACGTCACTGTGACGTCATCAAGTAGGCCATCGTGGATTTTTTTCAACATTTTCTTGTAGAATTTGAGCCCTAGATATATGGTGGAAATTTTCACCTCCCTATAGCCCGAGGAGTAAGAAAAATATCTAGAAGTCCCAAAATGTTCTCCTGATTTTTTTATTATAATGGCTTTCATCTTGGATTTGGCCACCATCTTGGATAAAATTCAAGTGGGTCCTTTTTGTTTTTTATAAAAAACTGAGGGCTATCATCATGCCAAATTTCATGCTTTTACCTCAGAGTGCAGAATCTTTTCATCATATTGCTGTACTATTTACACTGCACGGCTTTTTTTTTAATACAATCGCACGTAATGCACGTGACCTCAATCGAAAAAATGGCTCATATTGTTTGGAGGGAGGGAGGGAGGGAATTTGACTTAATGTCACACTCAAGTTTGTTTCACTCATATGGTGACAGTCAGTTTGGTTGGTTGAGGAAGCCGGAATTCATATTGTTTGGTAGCCTATTCAAGATTTTTGCAGAATACATCGAGAAAGCCATCGCTGAAACTGCCATTTTTGCCTGTTCATGCCTGCCTTTGTATGACATGCTTGCCTTTGTATATCATTTTACATCAACATGTCTGCCGTTCAAACACACGTGTTTTGTTGAATCATAACGCATAGCAGCACCACGTTACATCACGTGATTGCAACCCAAGAATACTGTACGGCTTTACACAGATACCATTCCCCAGTTAGCTTGATGAACATAGACAAGCACACAGTGGCAGATCACGATAACCTTACATATCGGTCAAGTCACAATGAACATTCAGTGCCAGGCTGGAATATACCATGGCCCGGTATGAGTCCATTAGTATCTCGATTTCACAGGAAGTAAACAGACATTGAGTATTCTTGAGTATAAATATTGACTGAGAATGGGTGGTAACATCTTTGGGATCGCGGAAGTGACGTTATAACCTGGAGTGTTCACGTGCAGTCTTGGACGGTGACGTGGAGTCTTGCATGCTTACGTGCAGACCAATTCAATCTCTCCCTCTCTCTCGCTCGTCTTGGACAACACTTGTTCGTCTGGACATGAATAATACTGTTGAATTGAAATATTCAGCCTTGCTTTTTCATCTGAATTAGTGCGAACAGGAAGCAAAATTTGAGGTTTTTTGAAGCTAAAATGTCGGTCTGGAATATTTTCCGCTTTGGCATTCCATAGCAAGGAAAGAAATAAAAACTAAATTGCATCTGGTAGAACACCGCAAACAATCTGTCATTATGGTAATCGTTTCTGCAAACCAACCACAGTCGAAGAAGATATAACTTGTTGAGTTTTGCGGTCTTTCTTATATTGTAAGTGCCAGAATTATTAGCAGCTAATCAGGCGCTCCCCTAGTGTGGTTTTTCGTGATACCGTGGCCGGTGGCCGGCTCCCAAGCTATCATTTCGGAAGATGCCTGACCGGTCACCCACTTGTCAAACTGATATTAGTGTGACCGACCACCGACTATGTTATTGTCAGATCGACATTTTGTGGACTGAGATACATCATGATTCTCTAGATGACGACTTTACAACGAATATTATGGATTAAGAATACTGATCAGCGATACGGATTTGATATTTTTGGAACATCATGATGTCTTGCCGGCATCATTGAAAACTGTTGACCGCTTCTCTCTTGCAGGAAACTAGCCTATGTTTATGTATACTATGACTGTCTTTTTGAATTTGGTGCTAATACTGTTACATGGAATACGGAATAGGTCTTTGGATTATGGACGCGGATATTCTTTAATGGATGACGGCTGAATTATGAATAACGGACCAGACTCTTGTAACTGGGGCGAAAAGTGATGAAGTGGAAATATCAACTTTTCTCCACGTCGGGAGCGAGCAGCTGATTAAATAATTTCCCTTGTTTGAGTAAGACGAATTAATTGGAAATTTCTTTCTCCACGGTGCGTAGTACGTAAGTCGATAAAATGTGTTCATGTGTTTAAAGGTGTTACTGTGGTAATGTGTTGTGACGCGCTTTATAAATAGCTTGGGATGTGAGTTGTTATAGGTATTGGGTGTACGGTTTTAAAAGGGTTCACTGAAGGCAGGTCATTCGTTCTCGTCTGTTCTTCGAATCACCGATCGCCTATATTTTGTTATCTTTATTATGATTTATGAGACCATTTAAACTAGAATATTCTGTGAATATTTTATATGGAGCGAAATAGTTTTATCCTATTTGACAGATACATTGTGCGTATAACCACCATATTTTCAAGGTTGACGAGAAACAAGTTTTTATTAGCTGACGAGTCTTAACTATTCGCCTGTGTAGTGTTGTAATACGATGATATTTTGGTTGGTGCATGTGAGAGCCATTCGATACGATACTGTGACTGAAGAGGCGTTATAATCCTAAGAGATAGGAAGATTAGGAGCTGTAATAATACTTATGGCGATGAGAGCCCAAGCCGAAGAGCCATTAAATAATATGGTTGTGGTTTTGAACGCTGTAGTTCTATGGAAGGAAAATCCTTTATGATACTGGCGGCATATTGTTTTTGTTTGTATATGTACATATTCGCCTATTAATACATGGGGTGATGTAGCATACTGAATCTAACACGATTGAACTATTATGAATTTCTTTTATCGAGATATCTGGTTTGTTGCGAGAGCCATTCGAGTATCGTAATGCGATTGAAAAGCTGTTTCTATATGCTACTGGCTGTGACAATCGTGGCTCAGAAGCCGTATGGCGATGAGTGCCGAGGCTGAAGATCCGTTATAATATGGGCGTGTTGTACGCCGAAGTTATTATAATACTGCTGACAATACGCCTTATAAATTTGTGGCTAGAGAACTATTGTAATGCCGGAGTTAAATGGAAATGGTTGAGCAAACGGAGAGTAAAGTATATTGTAAGAATATTAGGGGTCTATAGGATTATTCGATAAAGCTTGCAATTGACTGGACGCACTTACAATCGGATGTTCTATTGTTTTGAGTTAAAGTGTACAATTTATTCAACTGGACAGAAACAGGAGACGCAGTTGGAGATGTCAATAATTGGAGCGATAGGCAACTAGTCGGAACGTTTTAGAAATTCTGTGAGCCAAAGAAGAACAGGACTTACGTGAGGTATCAGTCACAACAAGATGGAGAAAGCTAAGACAAGTTCTTCATGGAACTGAGAAATCGAGATCGTGAATGTGAATCTAGAAAGTTTGAAAATTTCCCTATTAAAGACTAATTAATCTGTGGCATAAAAGGCTTTGACGTGAGACGTCGTCCACTACGTGAGAGTACATTGACTTTAGCAGCAGCAATTGACATACGTCGTGATAGTGAGGCTGCTACTACTCGGATGGCACGTTTGGACGAAGATATCAAAGATAGCCCATCTCCAGTCGTTGATGTGGTACGTTACGGCAAACTGAATTGTGGTTGGTCTCATGGTGAAAGACGGTGTCCAGCAGACGGTCAAATGTCAATCGTCAGGGCCATTTTTTTTAGAGTTTGTCGCAATACAGTTGGCTCAAACATTCAGTTATGGACGAGGCAAAATGGAAGTGAAAGAACGTCAAGTCAGCAACCTATATGGCCAGGGGCTGTGATCGCTGGAATCGTCGCCGAGGACGGAGAGGAGGCAATCACAGCATGAATTGGTCGACTAACATGAAGACATCACTGAATCGGAGGAAGACGACTTTACATCACATTTTTTGTGGACATTCTGGACATTGGTCAAGGCTCAAATTGAACTCTCAATAAATGATAAACCAGTAATATTTAAGATACATAGTGGAGTGCAATGTAATGTCCTACCGAAACATGTATATGGTTTCCAACATAGCAAAGTGTTATTAGAGAAGCAACTCCGGTACTTGGTGTAGAAACTTGTGAAAATGACCTAGAAGTGATCCGACGAATATACTCGGTGGCACAATATATTGTTTCAGAGAGAAAAAACCATCGAAATAACCTGCAAATGTGTTTATACGTACTGAAAGCAAAATGTCAATGGTAAGGTCACTACGAGGGAAAAAGCTGAAAACAAATGTCAAGCAACATGAGCAAGGCGAGAATGCTAATCGTACACAGAATGTACGCGTTGGAAGTTCGAATGACAGTGATGAGAGGACTGAGAAAATAAGGTCACTTAGAACTGTTAAACAAAACTTGCATGCACAAAATGCCGAACAGGGGCAGTTTACGAATGCCAATACATCACAGAAAGTACATGTTGGAAGTTCGAGTGGTAATGGTGTTAGGACTGGAAACTTTAAGACCACCCCAGGTAAAAATGCTAAACAAACAAACCTGAGTGCAAAATATCTCAAACTGTGTGAACATTGTGAACATACCAGGGTCAATTCGAAACAACATTGTAGCGTACCAAAGGGTCGTGATAAGACTGCAGCCAGTAGTAGTGCCACTCCGAGTGAAAATGTTAAACATGGTAAATCATGTGACAAGAGTACCAAAGTGGATAGAGATTTTACTTTACAATCTAGCAGTGATGTGCCAGGCCGGATAAAGACAAATGGGTCACAACAACCACTTGTGGGTCAAACTTCAGTGAATGATTTTGTTAAGTATTGTGAACAAATGAACACATTTTCAGGCTTAGGCTGCTTTGAAGGTTTAGTAACATTGAGATCTTGCTATCCTTGTTATTCTCCCCTCTCGAACTGTTCCTGTGGTCCTCAAAATCGAAGTTGAAGGATAGGGGAATGGAACAGATGGGTGTCATTGTTCGTCAGACTGAGCTTACAGAATGAGTTAATAGCTTAATGACTGAAGTAAAACCCAATGGATAAGAGATTTAAATCGAGCAATTCTCTGAGAGCGTCACCCAATGGATACCACTGAGCAAATTGCAACACACCGTGGTCAGGCAAAGTATTTCACTTAATTATATGCCATTCGTGGCTACTGGTAAGGGCTGTTCAAAATTTATCGAGGGGGGGTGGGGGCTGGTACAATTCAGGGGGGGAGAAGAAGTTTTTCCTTGTGGTTCGTGAGGGGGATGCTAACTTTTTACTGGTCCAATCAGGGGGGTGCTAACTTTTTTGCCAACTTGAACTTGACGGGGGGGAGCAATCATTTTTTTGGTGCCCCAAGCGTTGTTGGGGGTATTGTCGTCTTGTAACAGCCGAAATGCGTTGCAGAGGTCAGTTGTCCACATTGTGTTAGGGAGCGTCCCATTTATCGTTCGTGGATCCATGGGTTAAACCATTTCGTTTAAACCATGCCACGAACGATGGGTGTATCGTTGGTTCGTTTAAAAAAAAAACCATTGAAAAAACGAACGAAGAAAAACTATTGCGTTCGTTTGATGGTTTTCTGTAGTTTCCAATGCTGTGACTTGCTGGGGGAAAAAACGATCAAAAGTAGTTCCGCCCGAGTGACTAAACCACGCTCACACACTGCTTGACTGACGGTAGCCCATTCTTGTAAGCCGTTAAACCGCCGATAACAGGCCTACCGGTATATACCCGGCACTATACCCGGCACCGTATTAAAACGACCACGGTGTGTGTGCATTCCGACGAGGATTAATAAATATAATCTATGATGGACTATTCAGTGTTATAATCTAAACATTGGAACTGCTGATTGAACGATGAGAAGCCTTACACATGATCATTCTGTTCAAAATATTTCAACCAAACCACAAGTGAGAACCCATAGAGATTCACTTTTTTTACGAGCCAAATTATGTTAAAAGTTACGATTTTCTTTTCTTTATTAACATATAAACAGATCATTTCAAGGGTTACCAAGTTGGATGATCAATTGATTCTGCCAATAATACTCTATAGACCCGGTTAATGTACTTCCTTTCACTTGATGCAATTACTTTCAACCAAAATTTAACAATAATATATATTCTGCGTGTGATCATTGATACCCTACCTAACTCACCATACACAAAATCATTCTGTGTACATTTCTTAACCCCAAGAATTGTTTTACAGTATTGTAAGTGAATACGTTCTATATGGTCTGCTGTCGCAAAACCCCACACCTCAGCGCAATAGATAAGTATAGGGAGCACCAGTTTGTCAAACAGCTCCAAAGAATGTCTGGGTGACAGTTCGCCAAATTTATATAGCATTTTGTTAAGTTGAAAAATTGCCTTTTGCGCCTGGCCTGAGAGTGTGGCTTGTGCATCAGCAAAAGACCCACCTGAAGTAAACACTATTCCTAAGTATGTAAATCTGCTTACAATTTCAAGTGGTAATACATATGTAATTATATTCGAGACTTGCAGAATCTCGTACACGTCATCACCTCCTATGGTCTTCTCTTCAGTGCGGACATATGTCATACCTCAGTACGCCTGAACCGTTACATGCATCGGCAAGATAAACAAATTTTGCTGTAAAAATCAAGCCACGCTTATTTGAACTCTAATATTTTAGTATGCATCGCAATATACATGCCATGATGACATTTCAAATAATAAATAACTTTGAAATGAAAATGTTTTTTTAAGAATAACATTAAATTGTGTTAACATTGAAATTATGCATTCATTTTTTTCACTAATCGCTGCAAGATAGGATCAATCTTAGCTGCAACTGTTCCTATCAAGAATGACTGCGGTTGATAGTCACACGCACCGTTCATTGATCTTCGTGTGCTATAACCCGTACTGTATAAACGTTCAATTTGATGCTCCTTACCGGTTGTTTTCTGGAAGCTAATGCCTTCTCCTTCACGCTTGTCGCTTTTATTAAAGTTCACAGTGCTGGTGATTAGCTGTACTAGAGCCGTTTTCACAGCGACTCCGACCTCCCCCATATTACGGTACACGCCATGTGTTTCATGTCAATCCAAGTGCGAATGCGTAGACACACAATATGGCATCTACCGTAACATGGGGAAGGTCGGGGTCGCTGTGAAAACGGCTCGTGCACAGCTTTTAACCAGCACTGCGAACTTTAATAAAAGCGACAAGTGACGACATTTCGGCACGCCTTTTTATCAGACCAAATTAAGCTAAAACTAAAGATTTTCACATTTTTTTTTACATATGTTTAACATATATAAACAGACCATTTTAAGGGTTACCAAGTTGAAGATTATCGTTTTTGCTCACGATTATCCACGACATTTCGGCAACATTTTTTTCACATATTAAGGTTGATGGCGAGGTTTTTACTGGTAATAGAATATTTATATAATGCTTTTTGCTTTATGACAAATTCACAACATTTCTAAAACCAACTACATATGTGGAAAAATGTGCAGAAATGTCGCAGATATTCGCAGCCAAAAAACTTTACAACTTGGTAACCCTTGAAATGATCTGTTTATATGTTAATAAAGAAAAGAAAATCGTAACTTTTAACATAATTTGGCTCGTAAAAAAAGTGAATCTCTATGGGTTCTCACTTGTGGTTTGGTTGAAATATTTTGAACAGAATGATCATGTGTAAGGCTTCTCATCGTTCAATCAGCAGTTCCAATGTTTAGATTATAACACTGAATAGTCCATCATAGATTATATTTATTAATCCTCGTCGGAATGCACACACACCGTGGTCGTTTTAATACGGTGCCGGGTATAGTGCCGGGTATATACCGGTAGGCCTGTTATCGGCGGTTTAACGGCTTACAAGAATGGGCTACCGTCAGTCAAGCAGTGTGTGAGCGTGGTTTAGTCACTCGGGCGGAACTACTTTTGATCGTTTTTTCCCCCAGCAAGTCACAGCATTGGAAACTACAGAAAACCATCAAACGAACGCAATAGTTTTTCTTCGTTCGTTTTTTCAATGGTTTTTTTTTAAAACGAACCAACGATACACCCATCGTTCGTGGCATGGTTTAAACGAAATGGTTTAACCCATGGATCCACGAACGATAAATGGGACGCTCCCTAACACAATGTGGACAACTGACCTCTGCAACGCATTTCGGCTGTTACAAGACGACAATACCCCCAACAACGCTTGGGGCACCAAAAAAATGATTGCTCCCCCCCCCCCCGTCAAGTTCAAGTTGGCAAAAAAATTTAGCACCCCCCCTGATTGGACCAGTAAAAAAAGTTAGCACCCCCCTCACGAACCACAAGGAAAAACTTCTTCTCCCCCCCTGAATTGTACCAGCCCCCACCCCCCCTCGATAAATTTTGAACAGCCCTTACCAGTAGCCACGAATGGCATATAATTAAGTGAAATACTTTGCCTGACCACGGTGTGTTGCAATTTGCTCAGTGGTATCCATTGGGTGACGCTCTCAGAGAATTGCTCGATTTAAATCTCTTATCCATTGGGTTTTACTTCAGTCATTAAGCTATTAACTCATTCTGTAAGCTCAGTCTGACGAACAATGACACCCATCTGTTCCATTCCCCTATCCTTCAACTTCGATTTTGAGGACCACAGGAACAGTTCGAGAGGGGAGAATAACAAGGATAGCAAGATCTCAATGTTACTAAACCTTCAAAGCAGCCTAAGCCTGAAAATGTGTTCATTTGTTCATAATACTTAACAAAATCATTCACTGAAGTTTGACCCACAAGTGGTTGTTGTGACCCATTTGTCTTTATCCGGCCTGGCACATCACTGCTAGATTGTAAAGTAAAATCTCTATCCACTTTGGTACTCTTGTCACATGATTTACCATGTTTAACATTTTCACTCGGAGTGGCACTACTACTGGCTGCAGTCTTATCACGACCCTTTGGTACGCTACAATGTTGTTTCGAATTGACCCTGGTATGTTCACAATGTTCACACAGTTTGAGATATTTTGCACTCAGGTTTGTTTGTTTAGCATTTTTACCTGGGGTGGTCTTAAAGTTTCCAGTCCTAACACCATTACCACTCGAACTTCCAACATGTACTTTCTGTGATGTATTGGCATTCGTAAACTGCCCCTGTTCGGCATTTTGTGCATGCAAGTTTTGTTTAACAGTTCTAAGTGACCTTATTTTCTCAGTCATCTCATCACTGTCATTCGAACTTCCAACGCGTACATTCTGTGTACGATTAGCATTCTCGCCTTGCTTTGTTTTCAGCTTTTTCCCTCGTAGTGACCTTACCATTGACATTTTGCTTTCAGTACGTATAAACACATTTGCAGGTTATTTCGATGGTTTTTTCTCTCTGAAACAATATATTGTGCCACCGAGTATATTCGTCGGATCACTTCTAGGTCATTTTCACAAGTTTCTACACCAAGTACCGGAGTTGCTTCTCTAATAACACTTTGCTATGTTGGAAACCATATACATGTTTCGGTAGGACATTACATTGCACTCCACTATGTATCTTAAATATTACTGGTTTATCATTTATTGAGAGTTCAATTTGAGCCTTGACCAATGTCCAGAATGTCCACAAAAAATGTGATGTAAAGTCGTCTTCCTCCGATTCAGTGATGTCTTCATGTTAGTCGACCAATTCATGCTGTGATTGCCTCCTCTCCGTCCTCGGCGACGATTCCAGCGATCACAGCCCCTGGCCATATAGGTTGCTGACTTGACGTTCTTTCACTTCCATTTTGCCTCGTCCATAACTGAATGTTTGAGCCAACTGTATTGCGACAAACTCTAAAAAAAATGGCCCTGACGATTGACATTTGACCGTCTGCTGGACACCGTCTTTCACCATGAGACCAACCACAATTCAGTTTGCCGTAACGTACCACATCAACGACTGGAGATGGGCTATCTTTGATATCTTCGTCCAAACGTGCCATCCGAGTAGTAGCAGCCTCACTATCACGACG
>JAVTVY010014161.1:0-56788 GCA_036873755.1 Hanleya hanleyi | reverse complement strand
GGTAGAGTACGTCGTGGACGTCGGTGATAATAGCTTTCAGCGCCTGCCATAATGCCGGCCGGAGTAGGATAGCGGCACCCCCACACTGTTCTAAGCGGGGAAAAAAAGAATCATCTCTTCCACTTCGCAGGTAAACACCGACTCCCACGTGCAGGAAATCCACTTCGGGCTCTTTTCCCTGTAACAACCGTGTTAATAGAGTCCAGCCTGCTAGGCTTAAACATAACTTCACTTCTCGGGGATGTTCTTCGATGAGCTGCAGTTCATGGTCATAGACGATGAGAATCACGTCAGACGTCAGTTGGAAGAAGGCGAGCTCCTTTCCGTGCGCTGCCATAGTGGTGAATGACAAAACACCGTCCAGGCAAAATGTATATATATACCGATTCTTGCTAATTTCATCGTAATAAAAAAATTCGTACGCGTACCCTGTTCTAGAAAATAATTAAATTAACATTTACAATGCAATTTTTGTAGGTGCGCGCTCCAAGATAAAATATACTTCAGAACATTTGCGACGACGCTACATCTGTGTGTCATTTATGCCTGCACTGTAAAACAATTAAGAATTTTTGCTCACAGGTAGGAGAGAAGACAACATTGAAATCGTCTCCAAAATGCTTGACCGGCCTATTGGTTATTAGGAGATGACCTCCCCTTTCAAGCCAATAAAAAAAATCGACCGCTAGATGGCGTCATGCCCAGCGCTCCAAAATGATTCGGAACTATGCTCGTTGGCCCTGCACTGAAACGAAGGCTATGTTTTTAATAGTTTTTCTATAGTTTGCTTTCGATAAACCCGTTACAATTTTCAGGGTAATATTATAAGGCTGTAAGCCATAGTCTTGACGTATTTTTAGCCAGGAAAACCAATTTATTTCCAGTGTATCGGGTTTTCCATACTACCGTACTATAACGTTACGCGTGTAAAAATCGATAAATTCATTAAAAATAACGACTTAGTCTAGCGCTATGCTGCTAAATTTTTAAATGCTACACCATGAGTTGCCTGAGTTCAATTGGAAATAAAATTTATACGTGCACTGACATTTATTGCAAAATCACAGCCGTTTAAAATCGGGAAAGAAACACAAACATATTTTCTGCAGCGTAAATGTAGACGGCCCAGCTAGAGCTATTTCGCCGAGGTCCGCGCTATTTCTATATAACCTAGCAGCCAGCTTCATTCGGACCATTCGAAAACCTTTCACTGCCGTATGTTCATGAGAAGAAAAGAAGAAAAAATGAGCCAACAACTTGCTGCAAAGATGTCGACATCCAAGGCCAACGGGCGAGGAGTAGGAGTACCCAAGATATCGAGACGGAAGAAGAGGGTGATGTTGCAGGCAATAAAAAATTTCTGGCTGCGGGAATTAACCGGGTGGAGTGCGAGGATGACCAACGAGACCGAAGGACCAGGGGACGGTACAGCCAACAATTTGCGTAAATTAATAAACGCATCGAAAACCGTCAGCGAGGAAGGATGGTTAGATTTACTCAGGGCTACGATGGAAGAAGAAATGCACCCTGCCCCTCCTACGCACTGTCAGCACTCTACCCGGTGGATGCACTACCAACAGCAGGCCCGGAGGCGATTTTCCCACTACAAGATCGTCCAACAGAGCCAGCACTCTACCCGGTGGATGCACTACCAACAGCAGGCCCGGAGGCGATTTTACCACTACAAGATCTACCGAACAGCGACTGGTTACAAGACATCAAGGATGAAGAGGAGATGGAACAACAAAAAATACCAGACGCTAATTTCTTACTCGAGATGCCCATAAGTCCCGACCAAGAAGATGAGGAGGGAGTGTATAAATACACCCTAACTCCATATACTTACTTTTCAGTAAGCCAGATGTAAGGGGGGTAGACAAGAAAACCCCCTCCTGAAGAAAACAGGGATATCAAATTGAACCATAACAGCTCTTTTCAGAGCTAACCAATGCTTCTCGAAAGAGAACTTCTAATAACTTGGCACAAATTTCAAAGCACAGATCCCCACATTACCCTTTTTTTATTCTATTAGCAAACTGCAACACCAAAAAAAAACAACCCCTGCCCGATATTAACGGTCCTTGTCAGGACCAATCTCTCTCTTATAAACACAGGTTTTATTTTTGTTTTTTCTCTCTCTCAGTAATTAATATTACAGCCCGAATAATAACGGACTGAAATTTATTTTTTTATTTTGTGCTTTTGATAGAAGTTATAACATTACAGTCCGTTATATATATGTGGGTGTGGGATCTGGTGTTAATTTTTTGTGCTTTTTTTTGATAGAAGTTTTCCCTTTCGGAAAGATGAAGTGGTTCTAAAAAGAACCTTTTGGATATGTAAGCGATTACATCGTTGAGAGGGCCTGTTGGCGTTGTCTTCTCTCAGTACACACGGGACATGTCAAGGGTATTAATTGACACACTAGGGGTTTGTTAGCATTCGCACACGCTGGTATTTGGGCGTGTCGATGAATACAAGCTACACACAAGGCTTGGTGTCCACAGGGGGAAATAGCGTATTTAGCGAACTGGTTACTGCATTCCACGCAGTGTAAATAGGAGACTGCTTGGCGTTCTGTGTTGGATCCCAGTGTTGTTGTTGTTATTGCGGAAATGTAGTGGATCACGTCTTCGTTTTCTTTTTGGCTTATTTTTCTTGTATTCTCTCTTATTCTCTTTTTTCTTGCGTCCTTCCTGTTTTTTCTCTCCTCTTGCCTATTTCTATTGCTTCTGACGTCTTTCCTGTTTTTTCTCGCGTCTGTCCTCTTTCTTCTTCTGAAGTCTTTCCTCTCTCTTTTTCTTGAGTCTTTCTGTTTTTGGGGTACTGTGGTTTTTAAGTGCTCTTCCCTCTTCTCCTCCTCATCTTCTCCTTCTTCTGTATCTGTATCTGTATCTGTATCTGTATCGGTTCCATCTGTATGGGTTCCGGTTTCTTCTTCTTTTTCTTGTGCCGTTTCTCCTGCTTTTTCTTTAGCTTGGGGGCTTTGTTGTTGTGGTTTCAACATAGTTTCTAACACGCGGTCTATGTCGTCAAAACGTTGGTATTCATCCGGTGTGGCTGCTAGGAAGTTACTAAGCTGCGATGTGGCTGGGGGGTCACTAAGATGATGTGTGGCTGCTGGGGTGTAGTGCCGGGCTTGAGGTGGAAATAAGTCTTCCATTATAGCATCCAACCATGGTTCGTCATGTACCATATTAATGATGTTGCCGAGCAGTTGTACTTCATTATCATGATTTGTGAAGAAGTCTGGTATGTCAATATCCAGGGGTGACTCCATGACTGGGCACTCAGGCTAATTGTGAATGACTGAAAAAAATACTGCGCGCTATTTATAGTGTAAAGCGCGGACCTGAGCGAAATCGTTCTATTCTATTTTCTACAGTTACGCTGAACAAAATATGTTTGTGTTTCTTTCCCAATTTTAAACGGCTGTGATTTTGCAATAAATGTCAGTGCACGTATAAATTTTATTTCCAATTGAACTCAGGCAACTCATGGTGTAGTATTTAAAAAATTTAGCAGCATAGCGCTAGACTAAGCCATTATTTTTAATGAATTTATCGATTTTAAACCCATAAGGTTATAGTACGGTAGTATGGAAAACCCGGTACACTGGAAATAAATGGATTTTCCTGGCTAAAAATACGTCAAGACTATGGCTTACAGCCTTATAATATTTCCCTGAAAATTGTAACGGGTTTATCGAAATAAAACTAGGAAATTTTTATCCTTGGGCAATGGTAACACAGCCCTATACAGTGTGCAAGCATATCTTGCACTCACTCACACCGGACGCCATCTTAAACCCACCACCCACCACCCACCCACAGCCGCCATCTTAAACCCACCACCCACCACCCACCCACAGCCGCCATCTTAAACCCACCACCCACCACCCACCCACAGCCGCCTAGACTATAAATAACGTGTAGTATGTTGACATTTATTCACAAAATACAATCATGGGTACAAGACGAGCACTGTTCACCCACCACCCTAGAGATCCTAGAGAGGTGGTTACCAGTGAAGATGATGGTGGAATCACCCTAATTACAAGCTTTCAGCAGGTTATTACGGACGAAACCATGATACGGCGAAATGAAGAAGAACTGGAAGAGCTGCGGAGAGATGTAATAGCAGAAGAAGAAAATGCGAGGTTGATAAGACGAAGTCGAGAACAAGACCAAGAAATCAGCAGGATGGATGCCATAGAAGAAGATGAGGAAGATGAGGAAGATGAGGATATAACTGATGGGGAACAAGAAGAACTTCCATGGTTAAACAGTAATAGACCTGCAACAAATACAACGACTACACAAACGCCGATTATAACGACGTCGGCTTCCGAAACTCCGATTATGACGACTTCGGCTTCCCAAACAACACCACAACCATGCTCTTGGGCCGAGGTAACACGCCTCAACGAACAGATTAACGGTATGAGACAAGACATGAATCAAATGGACGCTGAGATTTCAAGACAGGAAAAAGAACTACATAAGGAAGAAAAAAAATCAAGGTGCAGCGTGTGTACAGACGAAGATAGCATGTACGCCGTATTGCCGTGTGGGCATTTATGCATCTGTAAAGATTGTTGGGTCACGCTAACGTGTATAGGAGACATGTGCCACTGCGCTGAAGCAGGCGAACAACATTTAAAAATCAAGTGTCCAATCTGCAGGAAGCATGTGGGTGGAATAAAAAGAATCTACCGCTCATAAAACAAGTGTGGTAACACTTAAAAAAAAAAGCCCTTTTCAGGGCTGCCCCATATTTCCGAAAGGGAAAACTTCTATCAAAAAGCACAAAAAAATTAACACCAGCTCCCATCATCCTCCTGCCCTATGAAAAAAATTTTTAAATTTTTTTTACAATTTTTTTGAAATTATTGAAAAAAAGGGGAGAAGGGGGAAGGGGGGGAGGGACGGGTGAAAAGGGGGCGGGGCTGAATTTTTTTTTTAAAATTTAAAAAAAAAGAAAAAAAAGAATGAACACTAACAACCATTTTTTTAATTTTCTACTATTTTTTTTACAATTTTTTTGAAATTATTGAAAAAAGGGGGAAAGGGGGAAAGGGGGGAGGGTGCGGTGAAAAGGGGGCGGGGCTGAATTTTTTTTTTAAAATTTAAAAAAAAAGA
Source organism: Hanleya hanleyi (assembly GCA_036873755.1). Classification (NCBI taxonomy): domain Eukaryota; kingdom Metazoa; phylum Mollusca; class Polyplacophora; order Lepidopleurida; family Hanleyidae; genus Hanleya; species Hanleya hanleyi. Next base: position 51,647 of record JAVTVY010014161.1, on the reverse strand, counting down.
AAAAAAAGAATGAACACTAACAACCATTTTTTTTAATTTTCTACTATTTTTTTTACAATTTTTTTGAAATTATTGAAAAAAAGGGGAGAAGGGGGAAAGGGGGGAGGGTGCGGTGAAAAGGGGGCGGGGCTGAATTTTTTTTTTTTTTTTTTTTTAATTTAATAAAAAAAGAAAAAAAGAATGAACACTAACAAGCATTTTTTTTAATTTTCTACTATTTTTATTAACACAAATAGAATGAACATGTTCACCAGGGTATTGAATTTTAATATAATTATATCTGAGTATTGAATTTTAATACAATTAACAGTAAAAAAAACTCTGAATTTTTAATACAATTATACGCTCTCAAGTCACTTCAATGAATGTGTAGGAATACGGTAAATGTTTTTCAACACTTGTTCAATAGTTCTGCATTTAATACAATTAACAGTAAAAAAAACTCTGAATTTTTAATACAATTATACGCTCTCAAACCACTTCAATGAATGTGTAGGAATACGGTAAATGTTTTTCAACACTTGTTCTGAACACTTGTTCAATAGTTCTGCAACAAGACTTGTTTGAACTCATCATCGTCTTTCCGTCCCTGGTGCACGTAGATGTAGGTAGTAATCTCTTCACGTGGAATTTTGGGAGGGCAGGCAGCTTCCACTGCCAGGGCAATTTGCACCTCGGTGACGGTCTGTAGTGCCTCAGTGATGGTGGCGTATGAGGGTACACTAGTGTCCACACACGTATGCATGTCTATCGGACTGTTATTTTCACAGCCTGCGCATGCTTGGATACGCAAGTGTGAAATGCGAGGTCTGATTAGAGCCAGGACTGTGTCGATGTACTTCTTATAAATATAGTCAGACACCTGGTAAGCCAGGGCTTGACGAATTGTACTTGCGAGACTCTGCAACTTCCGCCAGGCCGTTAATTTCAATGTGACACCCTGAGGACAAGGAACACACTCTTGCGTATCTAACCTCATTCTCCATTTACGGATATGCACCAGGAGCTGATCGTTGAAATAAGCACAGCTGACAAAGATGTCGTCACCCACATAAAATTTCGCTTCGTCACTCCCCTGGTCGCGAATAACCGCATCGATGGCGTAATCAAGGGTCTCCAGTTTTTGCCAGGTATCTAAGTTCATGGCAATATGCCTACCGGGTCTGTCGTTAAAGCCCGATGCGTTAAAATGCACTTCTTCGTCTTATAAAACAGGGCTATTCCACCAAGCGCCTCCACTCAAAGTTTCTCAAATTTGGCGATACATATCGCATGCTGATAGCAAAATACGAACGTAGCGTGCAAGATCTATGGCGCTACGTTTCGTAACTTGTGTCTAATTCCGCTTAACCCGGGGCTAGGGGCCGTATGAACCCATGTACTTCAAGGTCCTCATGGTACTCATATGAACAGTCACAATCAAAGCGTGACTGAGATACATCTTTTTTTAGATGACGACTCTATAACGAATATTATGGATTAAGAATACTGATCAGCGATACGGATTTGATATTTTTGGAACATCATGATGTCTTGCCGGCATCATTGAAAACTGTTGACCGCTTCTCTCTTGCAGGAAATAAGCCTATGTTTATGTATACTATGATTGTCTTTTTGAATTTGGTGCTAATACTGTTATGTGGAAAATGGAATAGGTCTTTGGATTATGGACGCGGATATTCTCTAATGGACGACGGCTGGATTATGAATGACGGACTAGACGCTTGTAATTTGACACTCACAGTTAAATAGGCTGAGAGCTCCCAAATGTCCGTGTGGGCTGCCTGGTAGGCCTGTTGGATAATGTTATTGATATCCTGCACAGACATAGGAAGTTGCACCTCTTCTTTCACAGGCTCAGGCACTTGCTGGGGTACTGGCTCATCAAGCACTGGCTCAGGTATTTCTAAAGGTGTTAGTCGGGGCCGTTTGGGTCGTCCAGCGCGTTTGGCAGGTGTACTCTCTGGGGTAGTGTGCGTACGTTTGCTAGCTGTACGCTCTTCGGTAGTGTCCATGACTAAGAAATCATCATCTACAAGGGGAATTTCAAGTAGATCTGCTAGTTCTTCATTTCCCGTCTTCTTCAGCGCCTCCACGAAGGCTAGAAATGCATAGGGGCCACGGCGCAGTAGACCGTCGATGAGAGCTCTGTTTTGTCGTGAAGGGGTGTTCTCCGCCATGATATCTTCGACACCCTGTTTCAGGAGTATTTTATCGTCCATAAGCAGATCACATAATTCGGCCGCATGCTGCATCTCATCAATGAGGCGAACACGGTTCTTTTGAAGCGTCACTAGGTCGGCTGAATTCATCATGACTATGGGCTCAGGCTGGTGAGTAACTGCTACGGCGTAATAGTCTGGTGAATTTGCACTGGTAAAATGAAATATAGTAAAAGGTTCTCCACAGCTCATACAAAACAGGCAAGCAGGCAGGCAGGCAGGCAGGCTGGTCAGGTCAGGTAAGTCAGAGTGCTACGCAGGGTAGTGCAATGAATACACCCCTACCCTAAAAATCGACTCCTTTTATACGTTTTTCTACAATCCGCCATCTTAAACCCACCACCCACCATCCACCCACAGCCGCTATCTTAAACCCACCACCCACCACCCACCCACAGCCGCCATCTTAAACCCACCACCCACCACCCACCCACAGCGGCCATCTTAAACCCACCACCCACCACCCACCCACAGCCGCCATCTTAAACCCACCACCCACCACCACCCACACGCCATCACGCCGCCATCTTAAACCCACCACCCACCACCCACCCACAGCCGCCATCTTAAACCCACCACCCACCACCCACCCACAGCCGCCATCTTAAACCCACCACCCACCACCCACCCACAGCCGCCATCTTAAACCCACCACCCACCACCCACCCACAGCCGCCATCTTAAACCCACCACCCACCACCCACCCACAGCCGCCATCTTAAACCCACCACCACCCACCCACAGCCGCCATCTTAAACCCACCACCCACCACCCACCCACGCCGCCATCTTAAACCCACCACCCACCACCCACCCATCCACCAAACACACCACGTGACATCAATACTCGCTTCTGATTGGATGAAACATGACGTCACAAAGGTCATATGCAAATTTCTGAGGTCAAGTTAACTTTAAAGACGCTTTGTATACTACTGACGTATTCTCGGCATAATCAAACATCGTATTCTCGGCATAATCAAACATGACGCAGATATTTGTTCACACTTTTAAATACAATTATTAAAACCACATACATTACATAATATGTGTATCGTAACCTGAATGGTTTATGGTGGAGGGCCCTTTGAAGTTCAAAATGTTCTAGGATATATTTGGGTCATATGGGGAAAGTCGGTGTTTAATGTGCCCAATTCCAGTCAACCCAAGGTCGAAAAAGTTGTTTAAGATCCATAAGTTGTGGATAGGAATGGATTTTCGATGAACAGTCGCTACCTGTCTCAGGAGACTTTCTAGTTCACGCAATTGCTTTTTATGGACATAATTGGTGAAATAAACTTTCAAAGTTTAATATTTCTGCATTAGAATATTTGCGATCCTACAGTTCTCATTCAAACCAGTTACATCGAAGGATGATTTGGATCGCTTATAGTTCATTCAGCTGAGGACAATTACTAGGCTCGGTAGCTCAAAACTGCAGCAAATGTTATCTCTGGAAGTGTTGCTTAGGTTATTAATAAATCACTTTCAACTGGTCAGATTCCCAGAGTTCCATAAAAGTGAGTCGGAACATTAACCTGAAAATTATCGACCAATCTCTGTCTTGCGGGTCATCTAAAACATTCTTGAAAATATAGTTCATGAACAGGTATATGATTTTTTTGCTGGAGAGGGGATTACTTAGTGATACCCAGCCTGGCTTTAGCTCCACTAAACTTTTCTCCATAGACTAACTAGATATTGTTACTAAAAATTTCATACTGGAAATCTGGCTGCCTTGAAAAAAGGGGAAAGTTTGACGCAGTAGATCACGATATATTGTTATCAAAACTCGATTCTACGGATAATGGAAGCACACCTGGCTTTGTAACTATCATGGGAACACAAAACAAGTGTCCCTTTTAAATGACCGCTTCTCCAAGGTCGTAGAGATAAAGACTGAAGATATTGGGTCCGCTGCTATTTATTTTCTTCATAAACAATGTTCTAGTTTGTTTTGAAGACAGTGAAATAAATCACTTTGGCTGCAGACGATATTCCCTATGAACTACCTCACTTTGCATGTAGGCCCGCATTCTTGATGAACAGCCATGTTTATGGCGATGTCTGTGGTGTCTGATGTGGATGGTACTTTATTATAATGTCAGTAGCTTACTCATGCTGTGCAATATTGTTTGCAGCTTTAATTTAGATTCATTTGACGGTTATTTTATCCTGTTTTGTCTGTTATTTTATTGTCCATTTCTGATTCCTTACAAATATCAAATACTTCTGATCACCGCATATACCTAAATGCTTGACTATTAAAAAATAAAAAACGTATAGCAGAAAGTAAATCTATGATACAAATTATGTCGCATCAAATGCAATTTCTGGCCCAAATGTAGAAATGTAACAGTGGCCCAAATCAACAAGGCAAAGATGTTCATTTCCACAAGCCGAGTTTATTTTGTGGTGGAGAATAACTCTCTCACACACACACACCGCTCTAAAACAAAGAACAAACGTAACATTTAATATAAAGACAAATGGTACAATACAACAGAGGTACAAAATAATGTCAATGTCCATATCTCAAAAAGACGTCTATCAATAGGTTGTTAAATGAACAGTAGAATACATATTACGCCACCATTATTGCGCAATTACACAGGTGACAATTAGACACCGTTGATTACTTCTTTATAAATTATGCATGATAAAGAGTAAAATACGCTTTATTTCCAGAATACATATATTTCGTATAATTCGCCTTATATTTATATGAAACAAATCATTCATATAATGCGCCCTATATACGAAAGCTTACCCCATCTATAAGACGACAGCAATCCGCATGAATATATACATGTAGTCTCGTTACAACTAAACCACACGTCGAGGAGGACCTATTGACAAAACACGAGCAAAATAATTAAACCGCTCGTTGGGACAATCCATGGACATTAATATATATATACACGATTATACCGTTATCAAAAATGTATAACAACAATTAGTCAAAACTGCACCTCTTCGCATCGTACCAAGTGTACTGATAAAATATAGAAAATATAGCTGAAGGCTTTACAGCGACAGCATCGATACATTATATTCTATCCAATAAATAATACTGGCTCGTGATATTCCGGCTTAAATATAAGTAAACAAATACAAATATAAGTATCCGACCAACCTGAACTAGGAGTTTCCCTGGATCATAAAATAAAGGGTTGCGGAGTGAAGTGGTCCGCCCGAACTAAAGCATGATAATGAAATCAGAAAGCCAACTACCCGGAAAATAACCGGTATATAAACGCGATCAGCGCTCTGCATGCGTAACCGATACAAGTCGACTCACAACGCTCGTGCCGGAACCAGAAAGGGATCGTTTAGCATAACAGATAGAAAGAGTAGAATAAGAATGGTGATATACAGAATAAGAATAAGAATCTGTACACGGGCAAATTAACTGGACATGTAATGCCAGTACTACCGATAACACAGAAATACTGAGGTTCCATCGGCCAAAACCGCATACGTCGAATATAAAACTGTCAAACTGTACAAAGAATTGACTCCGTCACAGAAACAATGATACAAGAAGAATACATATAATGTTGCCTGAGCTGACTAACAAACATATCCAGACTTAATATACGATTCAAAAACTTCGAGATAATCGCTTTTAGTTTTGCTCAATATGCAATAAATCATAACAAGGAATCATACCAATAGAGTATAGTGCAAATTTATTACCAAGAGCTTATGGGAAGTTGTTTGGAACATTGTAGGACAAATGGAAATATAAGATTTAATCACAATAATGGATAAGACTAATCCCTAGGCAGTAATTTTCTTCGCACGAACAATACGAGAATGGCGTCACGAAAGAATTCATCAGTTAGGCAGCTAAATGTTCATTACAATAACCTCAAAGTTATGTTTATGGACAGTCACGTGAAACCTTCGAATATTTGCCTCCGTCATTGCTCAATGAAAATAAATCTGTCATCGGCAGGGGAGCAAAATGGAGCTTAATATTTAATGGAGAAATCGATGGTTCTCCGCAGTGATTAGAGCAAAAATACGATTTTCATACCAGTATTCTGTAAATGGATGCTGCAGTGTTTTCTATTTGCTTTGTAACCCATTGTCTTGCGGATATTAATTATTCAAACTTACCTTAGGTTTGCTTTTGCTTTAACTTACCTTTGCTTTAGGTGTACAATAAATACTCTAAGATAGGAATACACATATTAGTCTCACGAAGACATGTTTATCCGTTATTTCATGAAGTTGTGCTTCCCTCGCAAAAGGACTGAATCTTCCTCTGTAACGTTTGAGATGATCACTTTGGGAAACGACAGCTGAGTTCGATTGACGCCCTAAATATGTATGATGTGTATCTCGCGATGTGATTCTACCCTCGCTGTGACTGTTGACTAACAGAGTTGGATTAACCCTATTTGCCCTGGGGGTGCCATTATGGCCCCCTTATAAACTTTATCCCTTATCTCGGGAACGACAACAAATGAATGCTGACCCTTCGTGACTTTTTAGTTTATCATATTTGGGTCATTTTAAGCCTATTTGCATAACCCCCTCAAGAAGTGGATCAAGAGAAAATTCAAGATGGCGGCCATGTGGGGTACCAGACAAGTGATGTTTTCGTCATTTTTCTTCAAAAATCCTGCCTTTCTTAGAAGAAAATTGAGCAAAATCTAAATCAAATCGGACTATTATTTACTAACTTATGCAGTTTTTCACAGAAAACACAAACAAAAAAAGAAGAAAAATCTGACCAAACAATTGACCAAAAATGCCTGTTCTGAAGATGACGACACACATTTTCGGTAAGTTTCAGCTCGTAGCCCAAGGGACAAAAAAAAGATTTAGGGGGTGCCGAAATCCCCCCCCCCCCCAGGCCAGGTCCCAAAAAGCCTATGCCAGATAGGTTTAAGATACTACATTTTACTCGCATTTATGGCGAGATTAGTGGCATGTGATTCTATCCCAACTTTCATTCTATATACACATGATATGTGCTAAGTACGTACGTCTAACTCATGGTCTCTTGTGGCATGACATGCCGGAAGAACTGATCCAATGCATTTATCGGACGATCAAAAACACCTTGAACTGCCAAATACCGTTTAATTCTTTTAGCCAGAAACCTATCCTCAATGCTTTAATGTGACTTGTCTATCATCAAAAGACAAGAGCAGCAGGACTCCAATATAAATGAAGAGCAGACAATCTATCCTGGCTTGAAATGCTGAGATAGAACATAGATTAACATTACTTGCGTGGGAGTTTGTCGACACCATTATCAGTATCATGCCTGAGATAAAGCCCAATTCTGGAAGACATCTTTCTCTCGGACTACTAGACAGCGACATAATCAGTCATGAATTTTAAGTGCAAAGCAGCAATACAAGTTAAAGTGAACGTAAAGGCTGAGGCAACATGCACTCTGTGAGAAAGAACTACAATGAAAGTATCAAACAGCAGCAACAAATATTTTTGGGGATTTTTTAGCACCGAGTAGGAGCGAAATTATCTCTGTTGTATTATTGTTCCCCGGCCGCCGCCATGTTGGCTATCTTACATCAGAGCAGTGACGTCGTATCACCTTGGAGCTCTCCACTTTGTGGAGTTAGAAAGCGCAGTAAGCATGTAAACATGTTATCGAAGACCCAGATTTCGACACTTCGTATAATATGCCTATCTCGCAGTGTCTCTGTCCCGCCAAACGGTAATAAAATTATTTTTACCTCACCTAAAAGTTCGGAACTTCCACACTCTGACGTTTCTGTATCTCGGTGTCTTTGATCTACGATGCGACAATTATGTTGGGATTGCATCTTCTTTAATTTCCTTCGCCTCCTGGCTCTCCTGCTGGGCGGCAACATCAACCTTCCGTAGAGGTCAGGTTGGAAACATTCGGCTTTAAAATAGACCGAAAATAGCACAGATTTCTCGGTTGGAGTACAGTCTAATCTGCCACTGTTTAAGAAGATCCGGCTTCCCTAACGGGAATCTGTGTAATGATAACTTCTCCGACTGTAGCAGAGGAGAACACGAGACCGATGTATTTTGCTTGCCATCACTGCACCCTGACAAGTTTCAGCTCGGTAAACACTTGCTGGAGACACGCAACACAGTCAAAACACGCTTGAAACAACCGAGCCCTCCACCTCCGCCATTACAATTCGTGTTACAGCAAGGCCACAACAAAGTGATACTACGTCACAGGAAAATACGAGGAAGCGTTTTCATTGGCGCAAAGCTACTCAATAGACGAACATGGCCGACCCCAGTCGATTGTTGCACCAGTCAATTATTCCGGTGTTTGGAATTATTTTTTCGGAAGAGAAAAAATCACAAAAAATATTTGTTGCTGCCAACTGATACTTTTAATAAAGTTCTTCCACATAGTGTGTGTGTTGTCACAGCCTTTACGTTCATTTTAAGAATTCTGTTATATAGATCGATTGAGTATATCTTTCTCCCTTTTCTTGCCCATCAACCCACATGGATACACCAGAACGATGCATACATATGTTAAAATGTCAACCTAGCAAATAAATCCTCTGAACAACTCTCTATCATGCAGTGTGTTATCCATCTCAAAGACGGCAATATAAAAAAAAGAGAAGATTTTTCTATCTCGAATGGTATAAGTGGGCCCGAAATGTATAAATGTATACTGTCTTAGTGGATTCCCATTGCCCGACTTTTTCCGATATTAATTGTCAAATGATACCATTGTCATGGTTAATGACAATTTCGATAAGTGACTGCTTACGACTCATTACTTTTTCAGGTATCAAAGAATACTGGAATAATAACTCATAGATATAGGTCTTTATCTGTTTGGTGCAAGTCAATGACCCTATCTGGCCTGGGGTTTTTGGGACCTGTCCTGGCCGGGGGGGGGGGCGAAATGCTCCCCCTAATTATTTCTTAACCCTCGAGCTAGGGAGTTGAAACATACCACAATATACCCCTGGGTGAAGCTCTACCAGAAAATGCAAAAAAATCAAGATGGCCGCTTTGATGACTTCACAGTGACGTCATTTTCAAAAACGGCATTTTTTGGTCGATTGCAGTCATCTTCAGGGATAAATTATAATATAATTATATTCCTACATTGTGAAACACCCTGCCAGAAAATACTGGCTCGAGTGAGAATCGAAAACTGTTCCGTAGCTCAGTTGGTAGAGCAGTGGGACGGTATCCCCTAAGTCGTGAGTTCGATTCTCACCCGAGCCAGTATTTTCTGGCAGGGTGTTTCACAATGTAGAAATATAATTATATTATAATTTGGTCGATTTTTCGGTCGGATTTTTCGAACTTTTTATTTATGCAATTTCTTCGCAAAAACTGCATGATAAATTAGTAAATATTAATGTGATGTGAAATAAAATAGTTATTGTCCACTTTTCATCGCAGAAAAGCAGAAATTTGGAAGAAATGTGACAAAAACATCACTTTTCTGATACCCCACGTGACCGCCATCTTGAATGTACCCATGATTCTCTGCTCGGGGGGTTATGCAAATAGGCTCAAAGTATATTCGTACTATTATCATAGTCTATTCCTGAATGTTCCAGATCTACGCAACGCTGTACCAAACATTTTGAAGTTCACAGAACCCCCTTGCATTTCATATAAGTACACTAAGTATATAGCCACCAAAAATATCCAATAACTCTAATGCTGTCAAGGAGTTTGACTGGAACTTATACACTTCGGGAGGCTATAGTTGTGATTGTGAATCGTCGAAATTTATCTATACACCATGCTAACATATTGTGATTGGTAATCTTGACATAGTGAGTGACAAGGACCTAAGAACACTCCTGATGAAGGGACCTAAATATAGACAGCCGAGAAGAATAAATATGAATTACAACACATATAAGGGAAGTGGGAAGAGGTGCCGACATACTGACTGCGTCACATGACTTCACAGAATAGTCCTCTGGTTAACCTATTCTAAAGCACATACCAATAAGCCGACCAGAAGACAGTCCTGACTGCATTGGAACAGTACGTTATTGATCGGTCTGTTGAGCGAGAAAAAGTTGAACCTATAGTACTCCCTGATTGGTTGGACCTCACCAAGAGAAGCGTCGTTGAAATAATCTGCCATATTGATATAAGTACCCTCCCCCAAGCCAAAACAGGTACTGAGAAACCTCAATTCATAAGAAGTTCTGGCAAATCTCCAGAGTAAATTCGTCATATTCCCAGCAGACAAAGCTTCAATTAATAAAATATCCATATGCGAATATTACGATTATCAGATGCGGGTTAAGGAATTGAGTATAATCAAACCATCATCAAATACATCTACTAACTCCAAATCTGCACTTACTCTGAAAGATTTATTTAATAATCACAAAATGGTTCTCAAGGAAAAGGGTAATTGTCTTTTGACCGATCATAACGACATACCAAAAGTATACTGGACCCCTAAAATGCATAAATCACCATACAAAGCTAGATTCATGGCTGGTTTTAGAAGCTGCACCACCAAGCTTCTTTCAACCTTCTTGACGAGGGCCCTTCAGGAGGTAAAAGCATTTTGGGAAGGTATTGCGCCACTATTTCTAAAAACTCCGGCGTTGAATGTATGTGGATATTTGAAAAACTCAAAATTTCTTACGGAACAACTTCATGCTGAAGGTCACATACCGTACAGACATGTGTCCACATGGAATTTATCGCCTCTCTATACTACAATCCCTCATCAGGACCTTATTGACCGTCTAAGTTCAATAACAGTACCTGTGTTCAAGAAAAATGATATATTAATTACAACGCATATAAGGGAAGTGGGAAGAGGTGCCGACATACCGACAGAGCCACATGACTTCACAGTATAGTCTTCTGGTTTAACTATTCTAAAGCAAGAATCTAACGCTTCGTGATATGTGTTGTATCCCAGGTACGCTTTTATTGTACCTGTGCATGTGGTTGTGGTAACTTGGATGACATGACCACACGGCACCTAGCAGCCGCATAAGCGGTATTAGATACAAATCTAGAGAGCTATGATGGAAATGCTCTAACAACTCGAATATTGGTAATCGGTGAGCTGTGTCGCTGTGACAACTCGTACGCTAGAGATTGGTAAGCTGTATCGTCGTCAGATGAAAATGACGGTATTTAACACAAAAGACTAGTCTGTAAGGCCCGATGTCGACCCAGCATCAGCTTCCCACAATGACAACATATATCAAAGACCAAAAGGTCTGTACAGGGGGCGGATCTCGGGGACGAAACGTCCACCAGCAGAATCTCGCCATATACAGAAATATTCTTTAGCTCTACAACATACAAGAAAATCATTCATGGGATGTTTCTTTGTTTATAAAGTTGCTTGAATTTCTGATTAATAATATCTTTATGAAATTTTGCAACACAATATATCAGCAGCATATATGTATTCAAATGGTTACTAATTGTCCACCCCTGCTGGCTGACCTCTGTCTGTTGTCTTATTAATATGACTAAATGCAGGCGCTTTCCAAAAACAATCAATTCAAAGCCCGTTCCTTCTCATTCACCAAACGCTATATAGACGATCTTCCGCTGTGGATAATCGCTATATAAATGATTCAGTGAAGGATTTATATCAATCTTCACTGGATTTGAAGAAAACTACAGATGTCCCTAAACAGCACATCTTATTTAGACCTATATCTCTATAAAAATGAAGTGGGCCTTCACTCTCGTCGATTTTACAACAAAAAAGATGATTACAACTTCGACATCGTAAACTATCCCTATCTGGACAGTGATATACCAGAGGGACTTGCATATGCTGTATACATATCTCGCCCTAGTAGCATTTGCTAGACCCTCTGTTAAAAGTGACAATTTTAATCAACGTCACAAAGCATTATTGCAGAAACTTATAAAACATGGCTATATCTTCAAGCGCCTCCACTCAAAGTTTCTCAAATTTGGCGATACATATGGAATGCTGAAAGCAAAATACGAGCGTAATGTTTATGAACTTGTGTCTATTTCCGCTTAACCCGGGGCTAGTGGCCATATGAACTCATGTACTTCAAGATCCTCGAGGTGTTCATACGAACAGACACAATCAAAGCGTGACTGAGATACATTATTTTCTAGATGAAGACTTTGCAACGAATACCATATGGATTAAGAATAATACGATGCGGATTTGATATTTTTGGAACATCATCACGATGTCGTGCCATGACGTCATGATGCCTTGTATCCTATCTGGCCTGTGCTTTTTGGGACCTTTTGTGGCCTGGGGAGGGTGGCCGAAAAGGCCCCCCCCCAATTATTTTTCTTACCCCTTGAGCTAGGTGGCTGAAACTTATCACACTATACCCTTGGGTCAATCTCTACCAGAATATATAAACAAATCCAAGATGGTCGCTTTGATAACGTCACATTGACGTCATTTTCAAAAACGGCGATTTTTCAGTCAGATTTTCCGGATTTTTTCGGCTCCCCCAGGCCAGGTAGGGTTAAGTTGAAACAAAAGCATAATGGTTTACCCCTCCCATACTACACACACTCGTGGTCTTGTTGTAAAGTTCTGCTAGAATCCGTTTTTCTGCAAATGTCGTTTGTTTCCCTCTATGTGTGAACACATTTATCCATATGCACTGTAGGGTTATACTTCTAAGACTGGTTGTGGGTTTTCAGGTTTGTTCCGGATTTTAACCCTTTGTCGAGAATGAAGACCAAACCGGCCGTCAATTGAATATACCTACTGGTGCCTTTATATCAGAAGTAGTACTCCTGCTCACCGATACGTATTACTATGACAGTTGATAAATGCGGATCTTTTCAATTTGAGGAACCCAGATGTGGCCTTAGCGGTCACTAGCCACCATCTCCATTCCTATTAAATAAGCCCGCCTCTTGTCTTCTCTCTGATTCCTAAGCTCATGTCCTCTGTATCGGATTCAATTTGGCAGTGTGTATTTCTTTTAAATACAATTCAACTAAAGAGACGTACCAATTACAGGCACAAATATACAGATATTCGCACAGCCACCAGCTACAGGCAGTGTCATAATTTCCCGATAATACGAAAACAAATCTTTTACTTAATCAATTGTCCACAGATCATATGGCTTTCAGTGTTATAGTTTTAAAACGCATTTGCCGGTGTTAGCGCCCAATTTACTCGACTTTGGAAAGATCCATCAGACTATATGGCGGAGAAGTGTTTTTACTAAATCCCTGTCAATAAACATGCGTGATGGACGGCTTCGCAGTCGATACAGTTCGGAGACTAGAAAAATGGAAAACTCAACAGCATGATTTATCCTGTCTGCCGATATAAAGGAGAAGAATATTACGACCCTGGACTGTTATGGAAACAACGTAGAGCTCTGAAATATTATGGGAATATCTGATGGTGTTTTGCAGGGTGGGGCTGTGAGGTATGAATATCTCGCGTGTATCAATATATTAACAGCAACATACCTATAAATAACTTCGGTCCATTGAAGTTGATCCATGCTGATGCAGGTTCTAAGCGTGAGCGTTGCGTCTCATAAAAGAGTATGACCAACACGTAGTAGAATTACCAACGTCATAGGACATGTGTATATGATCACAGACTGTCATGATACCAAAAATGCAGACCATTACCACTTTCTCTTTGATCACTCTATCAAAATGGCCGGAAGAATCTGAAAATTAGTTGGATCGCTCATTACCAAGCCAAACATTAGCTTTTGAACCGTACTATACCGGTGTGACCCATTTCAAATTCTCAAACTTTTTCGCAAACTATAGAGCAATTAACCGCCTCAGCTGAATGTTCTTGCTTCCGTCAAATAATATTTGTAAAATGCTTTTAAAAATACAGCCATTTTGTTAGCAGATATCCCATAACTCCCGGCATGCATATAATGTTAAATTGAAACACTTCTGAAACACTCCAGGTATGACAAATATCCTGCATGTTGTGACTGATCGGAAGTGTCACATGCATATAATTACTATACTCAAAGATTCTGAAAAGACCTAGAGAATAAAATAGAATAGAAACTTTATTTATAAAATCAAAAAGACCTAGAGAATAAAATAGAATAGAAGCTTTATTTATAAAAAACTCGGTCAGCCATCATCTATCGATGCTCTTCCTGTAACAATCATAATAATAAAATACAGTGTATAGGGTATAAAAATAGAGCTCACATTCTAAGACAGTAAGGATCATGTTTTGGTTTAAATCAAAACATCCTCGTAAATATATTTAAAACATTCGTGTTTAAACACAGGCAAAGATGGGCTGTTTCTGACAAGGGATGGCAGAAAATTCCGCGCCACTCGGCGTGCGGAGACAGAGAAGGCTCTCTTATAAACGTCTGTTCGTGAGAATGGGACATATAATTAATCTATGTTTACATAGGATCTAGTAAACCGGGTTTGTCTACTTGTAGACAATATAAGCTTATGTTTTAAATAAGTAGGAGCAGATCCGTGTAAGCTGCTGTACACCAGGACACCGTCGCTGTACATTACGTGCTGTTTAAATGGAAGCCACTTTAATTGCTTGTATAATTCGGTGGTAGAAATTTCGAAACCACAATCTAAGATTAACCGAGTAGCTCGTTTTCTTAGTACTTCAATTCTTTGTACATCAGAATCAGTGCACTTTCCCCAAATATTAACACAATAGTTTAGGGGTCACGTCCAGTTAATCGAGTCACTTTCTCTATGCATTCGAGATGGATCGAGAAATATCTCTGCTGAAACCGGGAGGACAGAACCGGGATCCCTGACGACATCTCCCGGTTTGCTCCCGGTTCTATCTCGATCGAAATTTCCCGATTTTCGAGATGGATACAAAATTGATCGGTAATCTCGAAGCGGGTCCCGGTTTCAATATGTCCGTGTTTTGTTGCTGTTAATTTGGTAACATTAATTATTGTTCTATAAAGTGTTTTGGACCAAACTTGGATCGTTTCAACTGAAAAATGAAAGCTATGTTACTTGTTTGACCGGAGTATTAACCTCGATGTGTTTTATAAATTGGTATTATTCATTGCAGATTTCATTTCACTGAGAATTACAGTCTCGTTCAAACAAAGAGATTATATCAACAAAGTTAATTCATGACATAAGCTCGCCCGGAAATGGTTAGCGGAAATACTGGCAATTGGAACTAATCCACGCCACAGTCGGTCTGTGAAATACCGTCGGCTTGAAACAACAGCGTAGTGAGAGGGGTTAATTTCTGTGAAAGAAAAAACTGAAACAGCACTGTTGGCGGCGCTTGATAATATACTCACGTTCTATTTTTTAGTGCTGATTTCACATGTCTAGGAAATAAAGACCCAAATAAAGAGAGTAATTACCAACCAATTCAGAGAGCAATCACGCCTTAGACCAGCGCATACATTTAATTTTAATATAAACGATACTCAATTCAATTCATTATCCTTAAATGCATATATACTCGCCCAGATTAATATCGCTGCCACAGAGTACATATATAAAGAACCTACGCCTTGCAAATGGTTCAAACTTTCATCTGACGGCATCTCGATTCCATTCTCGAATCATGTGGATTTATTTCGAGGAGGATCGAGATGGTCTTCTGCTTCGAGAGAAAACCGGGAGCAAACCGGGACAACAATCGATAGAGATAAACCGGGACTCTTCGATACGAGATATTTATCGGTTTTACTCGTTTATCGAGAAACCGTCTCGATAGATTGGACGTCGCCCCTTGGCAGTGGTTGAAGCGAGGATTCGGATTTGTGTGTGAGCGAGATATACTCTAGAAAGCGATCTAGATATTCATCTGGGGAAAACAATATTGATCATTTATCACGAATTTAACGACATGAGAGAGAGGGAGAGAGAGAGAGAATTAAGCACTAACATCGCGTTTTAACGATATCAATGTCTATGAAAACAGTTGGCTGCTTTCCCCTCTCGAGAAATTATGTTGTTTATAGTTAATACCTGCGTGGATTCTGTTGTCAAAAGGTCATTCTGTGACCATGGTGATGGACGCGAAAATTCTTATAGACAACGGTTGAGTATCGAATGTCGGATTAACGCTTGGACATGTTGAATAAACATCAATCTGTGCGTTTTTAAGTTCATTTTGTTTTAATTCGGGTCTTTTTTTAGAAATCAGAATGCGCAACAAATGCATATTAGCGAACGATATAGATCTTTCTTCCATGCGTGTAATGTTCCGGTATACACAACTGAGTGATGCTTGACTGAGATTTTGTGTGATGCCAGAGACTGTATCCCTTACAAACCAATAAGCTGGGGAATTTGTGGGGTTTATGTCGGGCAAGCTATGTAGGGATCACGTGGGGAATGTGTAGGACAGCCAATGTGGGGAATGTGTAGGGATTTGGTAAAATCCCCACATTGGACTTAGTCATGGAAAAGGAGTTTCTTAATGCTGCTTAGCTGAATTAAATCCCCGCACTATCCTAACCTCAGCCCCACGTGTTCCCTACATGTAGGAATGATGCGGGGTAGAAAAGCCCACAATATCCCCACGTGGGGAATCTGCGGGGCAGTACTTCCAGCATGGGACAGAAAACCCCACAACATCCCCACGTGGGGAATCCGCGGGCAGTGATTCCAGCATGGGACGGAAAACCCCACAATATCCCCAAGTGGGGAATCTGCGAGGCAGAAAACCCAATAATATCCCCGCGTGGGAAATCTGCGGGGCAGAAAACCCCACAATATCCCCACGTGGGGAATCTGCGGCGCAGAAAACCCCACAATATCCCCACGTGGGGAATCTGTGGGGCAGTAATTCCAGCATGGGACAGAAAACCCCACAATATCCCCATGTGGGGAATCTGCGGAGCAGTACTTCCAGCATGGGACAGAAAACCCCACAACATCCCCACGTGGGGAATCTGCGGGGCAGTAATTCCAGCATGGGACAGAAAACCCTACAATATCCCCACATGGGGAATCTGCGGGGCAGTACTTCCAGCATGGGACAGAAAACCCCACAACATCCCCACGTGGGGAATCTGCGGGGCAGTACTTACAGCATGGGACAGAAAACCCCACAACATCCCCACGTGGGGAATCTGCGGGGCAGTACTTCCAGCATGGGACAGAAAACCCCACAACATCCCCACGTGGGGAATCTGCGGGGCAGAAATTCCAGCATGGGACAGAAAACCCCACAATATCCCCACATGGGGAATCTGCGGGGCAGTAATTCCAATATGGGGCAGAAAACCCCCCAAGGAGGTATGGCAACATCCCCACAGTAACCCTACAATATACCCACGTGTGGGGATGGTGTGAGGTTGTCGCCCCCGAATGTACCAACAATGGGTTATTTTCAGGGTAGTTATTTGGGAGTGGGGAATGAATTGGGCAGAGCACTCTGCAGTATCCCAACAAATGGGGAAATTATGGGGCAGGGTGCACAAAACACCATCTGTACGGAATTCCTGGGGTGTGGGGGAGGGGGCATCTTCTATCTGAAAGGGCATGTCATCTGTACAGACTGTCTAGTATGTCCGGATTCCTCCTGCAATATCATCCATCCCTTAAAATAACCACCAGCAGAAGCAAAATCCACGCGTATTTCACCTTTTATTCTTTAACAGCATAAAATATACATTGCACCATGTCTTAAAACACCCGAGCACAAAATAGGAAGCACATTGAAAGTCTGTGTCAAGTAGAATGGTTTTTCATTCCTCAAAGGTTTAAAAAAATCTGTCTTGGTCTTTTCCCACCTGTTGTGGGATGGCCTTCAGCATCCCTTAGAGGACTGTAGTTGTCATCGTCAGAGGATGACGAATCCACGGCAGATGAGAGTGAAGTTGAAGAGTCCACCAGTTCTTCTGACATGTGGAGATCATGCTTCTTCATTGGTGTTTTCTGGCGGATTCTACCTGGCCTTGCTGCATCATGGCATTTCTGAGTGATGCCTCTCCTTACTTTGGACCACGGTGTGCCCTTGAACTGGTTGCAAACATAAGCTGGAAGTCAAACAATGAAAAACGATTATATATTCTGAATGCCCAAGCTATCATAATAAATGAAAACCCGAGGGGTTCAAGTCCCCCGACGTTGAAACAATTGATTTGGAACCGTAACTTTCAGTATCCAGCATGCAGAGCTATCCCATGTGAGATTCAGTGGCAAGGTACCCACTGTAAATTTGTCCTAATCTGATCAGGATTTCAGAAGATATTGTATGAAAACAAAATTTTAACTTAGCTTGCAGGTGGCGCCACCTATAGGCGAGTCAGCGTGAAAAACAATACCAAGCGAGATCTTGCGGCGAAGTACCCACATACAAAATTTGAGAAGAATCCGTTCAGTTTTTCAGGAGCTATTGTCCGGGAAAGAAATTTTAACTTGGCCCCCAGGTGGCGCCACCTATAGGCGGATCGGTGCGAAAAACAATCCCAAATGAGGTCTTGAGGAGAGGTACCCACATACCAAATTTGAAAATAATCTGTTCAGTTTTTCAAAAGTTATTGTTCGGAAACAAAATTTTAACTTGGCCCACAGGTGGCGCCACTTATCGGCGAATCGGCATGAAAAACAATCCCAAGCGAGATCTTGAGGTGAGGTACCCATACACCAAATTTTAACATGAGGCACCAGAGGTGCTACAACTCCTCAGCCCCTGAATAGTCTAGACCAAGATGTTTTTATGGGTGTAGAAGTTTGGATACATAGCAGACAGTTATGGCATGCGAAATGCAAACCCAAGCCACAACTCAAGACAGATGAACGAATGGATACACTGACACAATGACGGACGGACAATCGGAATCCAGTATACCCCCTACTATGTACAGGGACATAAAAAGATGTATAAAGATGTATATTACAGCAGTAAGTTATTGCACTGATGTATGGAGATGTATATTACAGCAGTTGTCTCATTGATGTATGAAGATGTTCATTACAGCATTAAATTGTTGCACTGATGTATGGACATGGACATTACAAAAGTTGTCGCATTGATGTATAAAGATGTACATTACATTTGTATCGAACAGTTGAATGGTATGGTATCAGCGATATGTATCACACATGATTTTGCATAAATTAAAGGTTTCCTGGTATATCAATGATGTTTTCCAACTTTCTGTGGAACAGTTGAATGATATCTGAGCATCTTCATGTAAGTTAAGATTCCTTGACCAACTAATAAGGAAGATACATGTTCTCCTAACGAATAATGAATAATTTACTTCAACTTGCACTATGTCGCTCAGCCAGTTCATGTGACACAAAGCCTGGGAGAGGTGCGTCTACATTGGTCTGGGTTGGGAGAAGTTTGCTGCCATACTGTTTCTCCAGAAAATACAACCTTGTGATTTTTTCCATCATCACTGTTCGTGAAGACTGCAGTACCAACAGGGACCTGTTTTACCATATATAGCCACCTTAAAAGACAATAAAAAAAGTGTTATAAAACATTTCATCAGAAGGCAATATGGATATGTTACTGGGAACATATTTGAAACAACTTTGAACCTCTTAACCCCTAATGTACAGTAAGTCAAGGGGCTGGCCCTGAATAACAACAAATAACAAAAAAAAATTTTGGGGGACATCACTTTAGATGTTTTGTTTTTTTTTCAAAATAAGCTACAAATAACTGGTTTGGCACCCCTTTCCCCACAACTGGTGAGACATTCCACCTCTTAGAAATGAACAGGACATCACAGTTTTATCTCAGACATGCAGTGATTATCAGATTTCCTCACCTCCAGGTGTAACTTCCTTTCCTTGTAGGAGAGGATAACTGGTATTCACATGAGGTCCACAAGCCAATCTAATCCATTATCCTGTTACCAATTCACACAATGAGTGGGGTCCAGTATTTGCCTGTTCCTATAGATCATTGAAATACAAACACAATTATTTATATTAGCTAAAACTCAATCAGGGCAGTATACTTCTGTAGCAAATTATTGTTACTGCATGAACTGGTTATGGATACTACCAAAATAGAGTACTCTCGCTGAATAAGAAAAGACAATAATCAATCAGCTGTTCCATCAACTTTTAATGATCCACACAACTGGGATAAAGATCCAATGCTACATGTACATGGTCTGGTGCCAATTTTATTTAATAAATTGATTCTGTATATGTCAAAAAGTTCTTAAACTTTAGTACAGTGTATTTTGTGAACTAACTGTCCTCCGATAATTACTGGAGGATACATTTTATTTCTTTAAATCTTTATTCATAGCAATTTATCTGTATTTCCAAAAGCTAATCATATGAAAGTCAGTTACGGGTGGGAACAGCTCGTTGTCAAGCTGGGTTAACTGAGACAGCAATATCGCATGTTTACCTATAATCGTCCTTGGATTATATTAATCGACAAATTAAACATATTTAACTCCATGTACATTGCAAATTTATCTCGCAGTTATAACAGACGTGTTTGTATCTATATAATCAATAAAATCCGATTACATTCAGCCCTAGTACAGCGATAGGACGAATAACAAAAACATGTGCAACTTACTTTACAATTGTTTTGTGACTAGGTGGAATAATTTGTCAAAACTTGACTAGTTCATATCAGTATACATCATGTATCAAATAATCTTTTATGTTCATTCAACTACCTAAATATTGTTGGATTATCCCATGTATGATACATGTATGTATTGTGGCCTCACTGTGGGCATTTTATGCAATACATTGCACTGAACATGTAGGATAACAGTCCCTGATAAAAAAAAGTGTTTGGAAGCTTTGCATATAACTCTTGAAACTTACACAGGTTGATCAGGGTGGAAAAAATACCTTGATCGAGGTATAGACCTATACCTCGAATGGGGTATAGGGCTATGTCAACTTCGGTTTTTATATATTTATGGAAAATGTGGACATCCACACATACCCCGGACTGCATGAATCTTTCAACAACATCTATGGCTTCATTGTTCCATGTTTTTCACATCAATTTATTGCTTCGTTTCATGCGACTAATCATTTAAATTAGCCACTTCAATATTTCAAAAATGAAAGATGGCTTCAAATGACATATTTGGTGAAATTTATTCTGTAAATGAAAATAGCATGTGATGGCATACTTCGATGTCCGGAAGGTCATGCGCAAATTGCAGGATTTGAGAGCCAATGCCTAGTTAATAAATCAAGATTAATTGACAGACTCATAATCTAATCTGCTAGCATGTGCACATAAAAAACAGACCACTGCTCTGGGTATTCTGACCCTGCCATGTATGTGCATGCTAGGAAATTGTGCATTTAATCTCATTTACTCATCAGTCAATGCATCTACATGTACATTCATGCAACTTTGGGATGGAATTATCCCATAGCATGCTATTTAGTTACATAATAAATTTCCCTGAATATGTCATTTGAAGCCATGTTTCATTTTTGAAATATTAAAGTGGCTAATTTGAATGATTAGTCGCATGAACGGAGCAATAAGTTGCTTTGAAAATCATGGAACAATGAAGCCATATATGTTGTCAAAAGATCCATGCAGTTCAGGGTATGTGTGGATGTCCACATTTTCCATAAATAAAAAAAAACTGAAGTTGACATAGCCCTATAGTATACCCCATTCGAGATACAGGCCTATACCTCGATCGAGGTATAATACCCTGATCAAGGGATAATACCCCGATCAAGGTATTTTCCCTAACTTGTTGATTATGTATACTTACATTTAGTCAACACTTCTGTGATACCCACACCCTCTTCACTGACGACTGTTTCACCAACTACATACAAGTATTCCTGGTTTATTACCACCACTGGGTCAATAGGTTGTTGCTCATTTGTCTGTACTGGCACATGAATTGGATATTCTGCCTTTATTGAAGAAGCTGTGGAGCTGGAAATAATGAGTGAGTGAGTGAGTGAGTAGGATTTAACTGGAAATAATTATAATAAATAAGGTCTTAAGCCACTATCACATTAGATAGTTTAGTTTATATTCAATTTAGGAACAGGCAATTTGTACCCCCTTTAAAATTAAAAAAAAATGTCTTTCAGGCTCCCCTGATTATTTTCTAAAATTTAAATAAAATAAAAATACTAAAGTTATAATATATAAATATATTTAACTTGAAGTTGATAGGTCTGTTATTTTTTCAAAAAATAATGCGTACAAGTCGACTCACTCGAGCCCCTCCCCCACCCCAAATCCTCAGATTGATGACAGTTGACAAGCAGGAAACTTGCCTCAAACCGCTCGCAGTGTTTTTGATTGTTCAACAACATGCAGCCATGCCGAGTTACGATAGAGCTAAATATAACAACAATGATTGTCTACGGCACAGGGAAAGAAACTAACCGTCTCTTGGCATCCACCTTCCATGGGAATAATGTTGGCACCGGGTTATGCGAAGTTGGACCAACCCCTCCTTCAAAATGTAAGGAGCAAATCCGGGTAAACTTGTTTGGTCCCCATGATGTCGGTTCGCGTCGAACCATTTGAACCCAGTTTCGACGCAACGCATTTTTTCTCTCGGGTGGGAAATGAGTGAAAAGTTACATCCTTCAACCATGGATATTTCCTCTCTTTGTTCCGTTTTTTAACAGCGGCATTGCAGCCCGGAACACAACAGAATTTTTTTGCCATTTTATCGCCCGCTGTCAGATAATTTCTGGCCCTACCGCTTTCAGTCCAGTGTAACCAAATTTACCCACAGGCACAAAAGAGCTACAGGACAGGGGGCACAACTCTTGATCTTAGATTATACGTATTACATAGACTTTCCAAGTCAATCTTTATCTTTCTGGTGAGGGGTAAATAAATTTTCCATTAGTAATGCAAGTGAATGAAAAAATAATCTTTTTATACGTCTGTTACAAATTATATCAATTTACAGTATAATGAAACTGATATATTACAGAAATTTTGTAGAGATAAATATATTTTAGGAAACCAATATTTATTTGGATACCGGTATAGTTGTTTATAAAGGTGATGATCTTGTCTGACCACTCATCTGGCATCACCCTAAAAAGGTGATGAGATTTCATCAACTTTTTAGGGTGATGACCAAGAATGGCCACTCGTCGTTCATCATGACTGGATCTCATCACCCTTTTATGGTGATGGCCTGGTTTCATCACCTTTTTAGGGTGATGGATTTTGTCGTCACCTTTTCTCATCACCCGAAAAGGGTGATGACCATCACCCCAAAAAGGCCCATCTTACTGTGTGGGGTGGCGGATCCGCCTTTTCGACGCTACTGAACTGAAACTGGCCCAAAATCTTTACTGTTTTAAGAAAACAGAGTTCACAGTCTGACTGCATGATCCCCACATCTATCTCACACTATATGTGCAAATAAAATATCGCCCCACTTCAACCCCACTCTCGTCTTAGGCTATGCATGAAAGAATGCTTGCCCAACAAACTCCGCACGTTTATCTTAAGCTATGAAAACGGCAAGCATTTTGCCCTACATCATCACCACGCCGGACTTAAACTTTCAGCACAGCCCGGCACATTCCCTACATTGGATTTTGTCTACGAACGCTGGAAAAAGTCCACCCCACCTAATCCCTACAAACAACTCAGTCGATTAACTCCGAAGTTCATTTTCCCTACACCAACCCCACGTTACACTTTGAATATGTAGCAGATAAAGTTATGCCCTACATCATCCCCACGCGGACTTTGAATTCTCAGAACTGTCGCCCATTCACCCGTCATAATCCCCACATCCGCCCTACATAATCCCCATATTTATGCTAAATTTGCATAACCGCGGACAGCTGCCCCACACAAACCCTACGTTATCCCCACGAGGAAAGTTCCAAACCACGCTTCGTCCCACAAGAACCTCACGCGCCCACCAATACCCCACACATTCCCTACGCAATCCCCACGTTTATGTTTGTAAGGGATACTATTTTTTCTGTTTCGACAATTCTTGTAGATTATAAATCTGTTAGGATGAACTGGATAATTGATATTCTGTTGATAACGTGTCAAGCTATGGTCTCCATCCACTCCAAATACAATATATGAAAGAGTTCCAAACTCAGGACTTACGGTCGTGCCAGGAAACGTTTTTTTTTTCGCAGAATAAACTATTGATATTGTTTAGTTCGTTTTCAATCGATAAATTTCAATAGACCCAAATATAACGGTTAAATCAATATCCAAACACGATTAAGAATACTCTCAAGTGGCACCATTCTGTCCCGGCCACGGATGCGATGTACCTATTCCACAAACATATTACCTATGTAGACTCAAGAAATCCGCCATAATACCTCCCTTTTAGGACGGGATCCTGTTGCAAGATAACAAGGCGACAAAAACGTAGTAAATACTACCTCGACACATACATGTAACTCATAGAAAAATATATTCCATGCAGTATGCGAACACATGAAATGGTAACGAACATGGGCTTCACGAGAAACAACGCAACAGCGAGAGTGATGAAAATTGAGTACGTCTTAACCGAGAACCTGAACCTGTCAAGCGAGAGCGGAACGAGATTTGTGATGTCTGGATCGTGAATACAATTACTTTACTCATTTTATAGTCAAAATACGGATTTTTATCACCATACAGATGTACACTTTAAGTGCTGTTCCCATCACAGAACGTATATATAGTTTAGCGGCATACACTGACAAACACCTTTGTGTCATGCGCCTGACGATTTTCTCGGACTGTGATAGGTACGATAAATTTATTCTCTTCTAAGACATCGCTTTGTTGTCGATTTATGTCCCAGTATTGAATGATTTACAATCGCTCATTTCTCTTACATCGACAGACTAAGGATTCTTTAAACTATTTACTCCAAATATAGTGCACGTTAACATACTGCAGCTAAGCAAGATTGTAATTAATTAAGGAATATATAGCTGTATTAGAATTTCATCTATGCTTTCAGCTATGATCATGCCTACAAGTATATACTTTATGTATATATTCTCTAGCAGGGAATCTTCGGTCATCTTAAAGAAATGATTAGTTTGCAAATGCCTATCATGTGCGCAACGATTTCATCTGTACGCCAATACAAAGTACGTACACGGGCAATCACATATACTCTGTGTATTGATGAATGGTGGAAATTGGCACTTGGCTCTCTCATACTTAGAGCATGCTCAATACCCGTTAATCAGTGAAAAACGTTCCCGAATCATGAGTCCCTGAAGCAACTAGCACAACTGGGGACCCTGGTGGCCCATGTTTCGTTCTTTTATAATTCCATTGTGACTATCGTTCATTTTGTTTTCAGCAGTGGGATTTTCTTTGGGACTTGATACATGCGTGACCTCGTTTCCATATATAATTGATACAAACCTTCTTGTTAGTTTGTTATACCGTCGGATTTTACCACACGCGAAGAGATGCATCCATTGTAGGGTTGTCATCCATGATAAGATTACGGCGAATGAGTCGTTATATATCCTATCACATTGATTTAAGGAAGTTAGAATGACCACGTCAAAGACAGATAATTAGATAATTATATCGTATCCTATGATTGATCGACTTCAATGAAAAGCCATTAATAGGACATATTGGCTGAGACGGATGTTCAGTCCAAGCAGTGGAGGGTGCTGTATTTCTTCAACTGACCTTCACGAATCTGAAATGACGTAGATGACAAGGAACTCCAGGGTGGTTCGATATTCTTTGACAGGTCAACCCCCAACTGTTTTACCAATGCTTTGCAGATAGGAATGTCTCGATGGTGATCAAAATACACACCTTTGTTGTCGAGCATAGTTGAGTGCCGATCATGAATAACATTCGTGCGTTGTATTGATCTTGATTGTTAGATCAATGAGACAATTATGTATGGATTTGGGTCACAGTACTGTATCATATCTTCTGCGTACGAGTTCGGTTGTTTGTGATCTTTGTTCATGGGTATAATAGCATGTAGCCGTATCCACTCTCTATTCCCTGGAACTATATGATTTGGAGTAGATTTTACCAATGAAATGGAACTATTCCATCCCGATCCCTGCATATAAGTTTTCTGCGACTGACATGTTTTATGACATTGTCTGTCTACTCCTTATTTATGGAATGTGTGTCTTCTCGTTAGGCATATGCGATAGACAGACAAACCGGAGTACGGCACGGCGCGGCGCTAACTGGTCTCAACATTAATCATTAGCTGAAGCAAAGCCTGTGGTACATGATTACTGATTTGAATTCTAGCTTGTTTTCTCCATTGGCTGGATATGTAGGTGAACTTCCGATTATCGAGACGTTTATGACTGTATGCACTTGCGATGGATATAAAGTGATTGGTCTTCTCATTTGATTGCGAATATTTATTGCTTAAGTCCACATAGTCAAGAGCTGTTAATAAATGTTTTACTTTTTTTTCATTTCAGGCATGAGTAAACAAGATATAACAACGGAGAACGACAAAATGCAGGATCAAATAAAAGAGATGAAACGCAAATGTTCGATGATACGGGATCTCGTTGTGCAGATGGAGAGACAATACGAGAGTTCAAAACGACACGTAATGGTTCAAAGATACAGACTTTTAAAGACGATAGTGAAAACAGTTATACACGACCAATATATATGATCGGGTGCTATAGGGTGCTAACTGTTCACCCATTGTTAAAATGGCTTTCCCTGGGTGAATATTGAATGTTGAGTGCGATTGGCAGTGTGATGTGAGGGAGAAATTCTCTCTGTGCACGACTCAAATCTGCAATAGGCTCTCATCATCAAAGCTGCAGACTCAAGCATGTTGTTCCTTGCAATTCAGCAATTCAACAAGTAGCCCCCGACAAGCTGTAGAGGTGCTGATTCAAACCATTTGGAAATCGCAAATGCGTTGCTGGAATGTTCAGATGATACAGTTGAGTACAGTGCAGCCTAACGTTCTGAGATTGAAATATACTATATACACGTTTGTTTTCATTTGGAGGCTTTGATTTACCATGATATGATCAAAATCTGGGTCCAGCGTGCGTGTCAGTTATTAAAAGCTGTTTACATGGTTGCATGCGTCGAATATAGCCAGTAGATTGTATCCTGGTCAAATGAGTAGATTATGAAATATTTAGGCCCGATTGCACATCCTGGAATCATGCCGACAGAGGTGTCGCCAGATGTCAGACAGATAATTACGTTATGTTGTAGATCGCATATCCGTGGATGTTTACTCTCTTTCGATATGCTACATGTTTACTATCGTGTCCAGAATAACTTACAATCCCTATGGATGTCGTGGCCTTTATACACAAACTAAACACAACAGATCATGAAATACTACTTGGATGTACGAATCTATATTTTTATCATATCTTGCAAACCAATTGCACTTATGGTTCCTGAAATATAACACAACCAATGATCTGTAAAACAAACTAATTCGGCAAATTATATAATACCTACTCAGTTATCCTCTGTCGATACAAACCTTGACCTACGTCTCATTTGACAATTGGGATTGCCGACTTAATGTTCCAATTATGGAAATCAAACGGCGGCATAACATGACATTTTCAAAAGAAGGTGGCGTAGGGTTATGTTCTGTTATTGTTATATTTGTTGATCACGCTTATCTTCAGTAGATCAAGCTTCGTAAAGAGCTATGATTGGTTTCGGGACTACGGCAAAACATTTATATTAAATTGTAGCTTCTCTCATGGACGGTTATTCTATTTTTATTGAGAATGGAACCTTGCGTAATGTTCATTATTTGAAGTTTATGAAGATAGTGATTTTTATCTATGTTGTTTTTGTTCCAACAATGAGTGTCTCTATCCTAATTGATATTGTTTCTTGTTTTCCATTGCCTTCCATCAACTATATATCAGAAAATTCAAACATGGTTCAAAATCTAATAGAATTGATTTTATCAATGTACATGTACACGTAGGACCAGCACTATATTATACTAAATACATTCAGGGATATTTCTCATATACACTTGACCGGTATTTTAATTCAAGTGCACAGGCCTGTTAGCTAGATATATCTGGCTGCCCATTTATTTAAGAATTGCACCAGTCACTGATATAATTCAAGTGCCATCAGCGAAGAATCACCCTGCGTCCTCCACGGATTTGTTCAGCTAGGTATATAAGTTGTCAGACAGAGGCACAGTGTTCGCGCCTTCCAAACTGGACACTACCAGGATGTATGATACAGTGAAATTCAAATTCAAAAGGCAAAGTGCTGTTACATGTAGCAAATTTGCCACGCGCACCATTTGTTCATCCAACACCAAGAAGGCGGACAACAAAATATGACAATTGTTTACCATAACACAGGCGACGTTATATAGTTGGCGGTCTCCGTGTAGGTTTATGTAGATACCGTACATCTCTGATAACAATTGAAAATGGCATTGGTTAGCATAGTCACATCTATATTTCAACTTACAAATATTTTCAACATAGACCTGATGCAGTTTTGCCATGCTTAATATCAAGGCATGGTGGTGAATTTATAGGAACCGAGGAACCAAATTCTGACCTTGCACCATACAGTCATATAGTGGGGCGGATATGTGGCAAAGTACAGGAGGATTGTGGGTTTGGTGGTAAAAGCACCAAAATTGGCACATTTGAAGTTTATTATATAGTAAACGATTTTAGATATAGGGCCAAGCTAAATTTTCTCCGTGGATGCCCGGAAATGGCAAAATCCAAGATGGCCACCATAGTTAAGCAGATATGTGAAATAATTGTGGTAAAAGGACCAAAATTGGCACAGTTGATGATCAGAAGGTACTTAATGGTTCCAGATATAGGGCCAAGCTCATTTTTTTCTTTTATGCCCGTAAACTGAGAAAATCCAAGATGGCCACCATGTGCGTCGTGAAAATCTATTAAACGGCATATCTTCCTGAATACATGTCACAAAAACATGAATAAAATGTTGTTTTATATGTTTTCGTACACAAGGAAGCCATTACTGATGCAGAAATATGACAATTTATCATATTTTATAACTTCAGGACATGCGTCAGAATATCTATATTAACCAGTCCATATGTGATCAATTTGATGATCAGTAGACACGAAACAATTTAAGATACAGTGTCATTACGATTTTGTGCAATATGAGCTATATGTGTGAACATCAAAGATTGTGTCCATACGATTCACGCATAACAAGAAGTTCCATATCGTAGTCACTTAAGAACATACATATCTGAATGCAATATTATTTTCTATATGTTTTCATAAACACAAAACATCGGGCAATCGACAGAAATGCATTGCAATCATAATTATATACGAATGCATGCGAAATAGCTGCAGTTTATGAACAAAACCCAAAATTTGTCCGATCCTTTAAGCAAATATCATTCATCATATCATTCTTATTATTTTCCCAGATATAAGGCTTCCATACCAAACTGCCCAGAAAACCAGCATAGATACGCCATCAAGAAACGCCACAATCAAGCAAACCAAAACAACATATTATTATGACAAATAAATCTGTGTTTCTCTTCTTGCAGATGACTGATTAGAACCACCATACCAGCGAAGAAGCGATGCAAGATTGTACAAGATGACAGTCTGCAACCATCTACGTCGACAGTCGACCATCCCCATATGGATTGGAGCTGATGTGCCCTGTGCCAAGTACATTCATCAGAAGTGCTCAACTGCCCAGCAAGGTCGAAGAGGACAGATGTTGGGGCTGGGTATGACCGCATGGGTGACATTTTAAAAGTTCCGAGACTTAGGCGAACAGCCCATCTCTGTTAGATGATGGCGATGGAATCTCTCAGACGCTTGCCAGACATAGTGCCCAATGGCACACATCTTGCCGTTTGAAATGTTCTTCAAGTCGACTGGCACGTCTAGAGTCGCGAACAATACCTCCATGTGAAGTTGACACACGAGATCGCCCTTACACGCGGCGCCATGTTGCATGCGAAGATGTATCATCAAAAGGTGACACATGTTTCTTCTGTGACGAAGGTGCAACAGAGAGTGCCCCTTTGCACGATGTTTGGCAAGTGTCTGAGAGATTCCATCGCCATCATCTAACAGCGCTATGTCCACAGAAATTGACTGTTCGCCTAAGTCTCGGAACGTTGTTAAAATGTCACCCACGCGGTCATACCCAGCCTCATCATCTGTCCTCTTCGACCTTGCTGTGCAGTGGTGCACTTCTGATAAATGTAATTGGCACAGGGCACAACGGCTCCAATCCATATGATGATGGCCGGCTGTCGGCGTAGATGATTGCAGACTGTCATCTTGTACAATCTTACATCGCTTCTTCGCTGGCATGGTGGTTCTAAGCAGTCATCTGCAAGAAGAGAAACACAGATTTATTTGCCATAATAATATGTTGTTTTGGTTTGCTTGATTGTGGCGTTTCTTGATGGCGTATCTATGTTGGTTTTCGCTGCAGTTTGGTATTAGAAGCCTTATATCTGGGGAAATAATAAGAATGTTCATATAATGATATTTGCTTAGGGGATCGGACAAATTTTGGGTTTTGTTCATAAACTGCAGCTATTTCGCATGCATTCGTATATAATTATGATTGCAATGCATTTCTGTCGATTGCTCGATTTTTTTGTGTTGATGAAAACATATAGAAAATAATATTGCATTCAGATATGTATGTTCTTAAGTGACTACGATATGGGACTTCTTGTTATGCGTGAATCGTATGGACACAATCTTTGATGGTCACACATATAGCTCATATTGCACAAAATCGTGATGACACTGATCATCAAATTGATCACATATGGACTTGTTAATATAGCTATTCTGAACGCATGTCTCGAAGTTATAAAATATGATAAATTGTCATATTTCTGCATCAGCAATGACTTCCATGTGTACGAAAACATATAAAACAACATGTTATTCATGACATGTATTCAGGGAGATATGCCGTTTAATAGATTTTCACGACGCACATGGTGGCCATCTTGGATTTTCTCAGTTTACGGGCATAAAAGAAAAAATTGAGCTTGGCCCTATATCTGGAATCATTAAGTACCTTCTGATCATCAACTGTGCCAACTTTGGTGCTTTTACCACAAAAGCCACAATTATTTCACATATCTGCCTCACTAATACCAATGCTGTCGAAGACGCGCGTGCTCATATACCAACGCAGTCAAGGACGCGCGGGAAACACCTGCAGACAAAGACTGTTTCAGACGAATTTGTCTGCGCGAGTTTGTGCGCGCGAGTATCGCTTCTGTGACAATTCGTGTGAGGGAAATACACCAGTTTAGTATTACCATATTTGGAAGTGGGATGTAAACAAATACACAGTTATCCCCCCTGCTAAGAGGGATTTGAAGTCGTCAAGATGCTGGCTAGCAGTGTGTAAACGGGGTTAACTGACAAAGCTATCATCTTGTCATTACCCACCACATTTCCAACAGAACACACATTATACTTCCTTGATTAACTATAGTGCAAGAAATATAACATTACTGCCGAATTCCCATGTCTCTGGACGCTTGTCAGCTCCCGGACAACTCCAGCGCACAACATGTGAACTGGCAAAACATCAGGCAGCAATCCCCCATTGAGCTCGGCGCACCGCAGCGCCCTCTATGTTTACAAAATATCCCTGTACGTGTGTATTTGCGGACGAAGATAAGAAATAAAATATCATCGGAAGCTTTCTATACCACATAAACATGAACGATAGAATGCCAGCTAAGTATTTCATCCAGTTTATTGCTCATCGCGAAACAGATGAAAAGGAATCATCGCTGCATGTCCGACTACGGTTCGTAGCGATATTTTTACGTTTGGACGTTGATCTTTCTGTCAGGTTTGTGATATGTTACGCCAACGAGGAAAATTACTCTTCAATGTGATAAATTCGTTATACCAGTCTTTTGCGTGGGTATACATTCTGGTATTTCGTCTCGAAAATAAATATTTTCATTCGCCCTACGGGCTCGTGAAAATATTTATCTTCTCGACGAAATACCAGAATGTATACCCAATAGCCTGGTATAACTTATAATATCTGTACATTGTCGTTCTCTTTGATTATCATATTTTTTATTCATTCAAAGGTTGAGGTTCATGCTTACTTGCCGCAATATGCGTTGCACGAGTTTTGCAAATCAAGGGGGATAACTCTCACAGCATACGGACCTGTTGGTGCACCAAGCAGGGCTGCAATATAGTAAGTTCACATTCAAGCACGAATATGCAAGTCCGAGTACTGAACTTACGAATAACTGGCGAATTGCTTTCTGGGATAGTCATGGAGGTGGTACATGGTGGCACTTTAGCTTGTTAAATATGCATTTTTCTATGAAAATACAGGCATTGTTCATAAATTACCTAATCTAATCCCGAAAATTATTGAAATATTAGACCACAAGAAATCCCAGATTAGCAAACAATAAGCTTGGTGATCCAGTAATATTATTCTTTATTTTGAATGTTGAGGGTCAAATCTACCCGTTCTCGAAATACCATAAAAATAACATTTTATTTTCAGAATTGACTGGAACCTCACGTCGTTATTTAACAAAAGACGTGTTAATTTAATTAGAGAATTGTGCCGTGGAAATATATATTTTTTATGTGTACTGTTTTCAGTCAGAAAGAAAACGACCCTGTGCTGTTAGAAGAAGATATAGTGAAGAAAATTGGCCAGAAATATGGAAAGACTCCCGCTCAGGTATGATTCACCGCGTGATGCTATGACTATTGTAAAAGTTCTGTTTTGCCCTTTTCGCTGCAAACGGGCCCTCGGTGGCCGAGTGGTCTAAGGCGTTTCGCTGGTGATCGCTAGCCTCACCCCACTGAACCGGCACGGGTTCGAGCCCAGAGCTGATGCATGTGTGAAAGTTTGTCAGTTTAATACTTGTCGACGGGCGGTGGTTCTCTCCGGGTACTCCGGCTTCCTCGACCATTCAAACTGACTATATGAGTGAAACAACCTTGATTGTGACATTAATCCCCCCCCCCCCCATCGCTGCAAACTAGATATTTATGGTCAAAAAAGAAATGTTCCGCAGAAACGAAGTATTACAGCAACAACCATATTCGACAATTAGAAAGACGTTTGCGTTCTATTCACCAGGTTGTCATGGACTGCCAGGTTGCCATGGACTGATCGGTGGCATACCGTGTACAACTGTGAATAGCATGGTCAGAGATGCTTTTCCCCAAAGTTTAACCCTACCTGGCCTGGCAAATTTGGACTGGTGTCTGTCCCATTTCGCCTTTCTCCACCCCGAAATTATTTATTTATTTTTGTCACAATATATTTTCTATACGATATATTTGGGTCAAGCGCTGAAGGAAAATGTAACGAATCTCAGGATGGCAGTCATGATGACGTCACAGTGAGGTAATCTTGTCGGAAGCCATTATGCCAATTTCCATATTTTTAGTTTTCGATATTTTCTCTCAGGAACTAATTAATATGATAGAGAATAATTAGTTTTGGCGAAATAAGTTACCTTTATCCCATTTTATGCAAGAAAAATGAAAAAAATATGAACAGAAAAAGACTGAAAACCGACTTTCAGAGAACACCTCGTGACCACCATTTTGAATTTGCCTATGATCCTTTTACCTAGTTGTATGCAAGTACCGTACTCAAACTGACGCCAATGACATTCGCGAAAAATGCAGAAAGGTTCAGCTCTCGTGTTCTCTTCGTTCAAGTCTTTGGTATGACCAGGTCTGGGATTGAACCCAGTACCTACCGCTTACCGGAGGGAACTGTCATGATATATCATCAGGTTGTTCAATTTTATAGAACGACTTTACCAGTAGTAATACCTCAAAGTCAGAGTACGGCACATTTGCCAAGGTCTACAGAATTTGAATAAATCCGTTCTGTCCGAATTTATCATGGGTTAAAATCATTTTCCAATAAAAAATGGAACTAATAGGACAGTCTTGGACAGAGCCAATTTCTTCCATCATGGTAGAACCTTCTGTTAGATGAATTTCCTTGGCCCACTAGATGTATCTACAACATCAGAGACACCTTCAACAATTTTTAAAGAGAAATTCTTTAAAAGCCCGCTTTCTTTCCCAGTTAACGTTAAGTTGATGTGCACGGCGCTCTACGCATCAATGAGCTATGTCGCACGCCCCACAGGCCGGGTCATAGATTGTTGCAAATGGTAATGCATCATGGGATATCTTCCCCCATTTTATAGCATTTGATTGGTCGATTCAAATTTTCAAATCAGGAATTTTCATTGGATTGTGGGGATGATAGGAAGAAATCCCAGCCAATCATAGATTCTGTAAAGGTTCATTGCCTGTGAGGATTTGATTTGTTCAAGGGCAAAATTTAATTAATTCAGATTTCATTGGAAGTATACTCCTCATATATCTGAAACATCGCAGAGACGTTTGGACGAAAAATGTTTAGTTTTCTTGAATAAGACTGTAATGAATTGATCATAAATTGTTGTATATCTTATCACAGTGTCTGCAGTTATATGAGTTGATCCATACATTTCTTGAGTATCCAGGTCCTGAAGTATAGGCAATACTTTCTTTAAGCCATAAAGCAAACTACCATATTGTTAACCAATGCGAGTTGCCCATCGATGCAATATGTATATTTGTTGCAGGTGTTATTAAGAGATTTGGTACAGAGAGGTATAGCAGTTGTGCCCAAGAGCGTTACCCCTTCCAGAATCAGAGAGAATATGGAGGTATGAATCAGAGTTTTAACACCAACTTTGAGGTAGTTGTTGCCTTACTCCTCTGGCATTTGCTTGACATCGAGTCCTAATCCAGAGACATGACCGGCGTCGAGGGGTTGGCATCTCCATTACACTAACCCAAATTCTACGTTCCCACTTCGAACTTTCCTCGATATATCAGCCCCCCCCCGTACCCCCCTCTTCAATGTTCAAGGAACTAATAAATATACACGAGACGTCACTGACCTCGAATTTCGAAATGTGTCGCAGAAGAGCGTTATTGATTGGCTGACCTGTATATTGGGCCAACACAACCACCACATTAGGCGGAATGACGTCGTTACTTGGGGATGATTGTTTTGTTTTGTAGGTGAAATTTTCACCTCGGATTTTGAACAATGAAGGTGGTCAGATATATCAAAGCAGGTTCAAAGTGGGAACGTAAAAATTGGCTTGATGAAATGAAGATAAGCGGTTTAACGAAGTGTCCAACCCGAACACGGCGATGTTTACGCGAAGGTCGATGTTTTACGTTTATATGATAATAGCCATCGTGAAACTATCACCAAGAGGCAGGATTCACGTCGCCTATAGTCACCGGACTTTCTGACAGCAGCGGATGTGACGTACGATGTAATATGTGCACGCGCACTTCGCATGCATGGTTGTTGTTGTTGTTGTTTCCATGCGTGAATATGACCGACATATTCGTTAACGTTAAGATAAGCAAATACGGACTTCGAACAATCCTGCGGTTGGGGGTCACTTTTGTACCAAAGAATAAGCAGATAGAAGTATTGGACCTTCTATACCAAGGGAAAGACTGTTTGTCAGTTTTGAATAGGAATCCCCACTACTCGGGATTTTGCCGAAAAATATCGAACACGGAGAGTGAATGGCATAGGAACACCTGACACCAGGCGTTGGCCAATCGAATCGCTGCTCTTACCGATCCAATCGCTGGTCTACTTACTCCATTATCCGTCGGGGATAGTTTCGCGATGGCTATTATCATATAAACGTAAAACATCGACATTCGTGCAGACATTGTCGTGTTCGGGTTGACGAAGTGTCAACAGACATCAGCGGTGAGTGGCAACCGAAGAACACCGATACTGAGGATTGAACCCCCATTCTAATCAGAAAAAAGATCAAATATCACGGAAGATGAGGTGGTGGTTGTTTGACAAACACCAGGGTCACGCGACAAATTATTCAGCAATAAATTAGGTGGTTTTACTTATATACAAGCGTCTAGTCCACCATTCAATAATCAGCCATCGACATTAAAAAAAAAAAAAAAATCGCGTATACTATCAGTATATTCAATCATATCATCGGAATGTTTTCCTTCTTGATATAAAGTGAAAACGATAACTGTATTTTTCACAATTCCCGAAAACACGAAACGGAGGACAAGAAGTAGCTAGGGCGTACATACATTTAATCGATTAGCTTTTTTATCGCTATCCCCGAGAATATTATTTAAACAGTGCATGAAATTGCTGAAAACATTTTACAGAATATATGCAAATACTGAGTAGAGTGTATAAAACGTGTACAAAACGTTAAGAATTTCATGAACACTCAACACCCCGTTATAGCTTCTTGTTCACGTTATATCGTCCCTTGTTCTCCTCGTTCCCATCATAATTGAATGGTCATTGCGCCCCCTAGCGGCCGTGTGGCACGAAAATGGACGTCTGAATCAGCGGGGGAACAAGGGGAGTAAGTGACGTAGTATATCCGCGGATTAATTGAGCGTATACGGTGCATAGTACACGCTCAAAAATAAAGTGTTGAAACATATCCCTGAAGTGTTAAATAACCCTCTAAGCGTGTCCACAGTGGTTGCCCTTTAAGTGTAGTCATTGTGGGAACCGTAAAAGTTATTTCAACACTTGATTTTTAAGCGTGTAATGATCATATCAAACCGCCAGGGTTTTATTCCCGGCCGCCAGTCTAAATAGAGCATATTGAGAGCTATTCATTTGACCATTATTAAATCTGGTGAATGAACATTCAGTTCAATTCAAATTATTTTCACAGATATTCGATTTCGAGCTGACACAAGAAGACGTGGTCAGCCTCGCTGAACTGAATGTGAAGAACAGGAGGTTTTATGACATGTTGTGGATGTAAGTTACGCTATTTGACGAATAAGCCACAAAGCTTAACCTGTTAACTGTCCCTGTAGGAGGGCTGCCACGATTACAAAACTTAACGAAGTCCAGAACGAAAAAACAAAAACAAAAAAACCTAGTGATGAAACTTCATAAATTTAACCTTGGCTACAATATGACGAAGATGGTTTGGTTGAAGCAACAAAGTCCATGACTATTTAACTAAAACTAGCATGGTAATTCCACTCACCTGTGTAGTCAATGCCAGAATACCCATCGGATCTTTTCCATTGGAGGCGGTTTAGCTAGTTCTCAACTCACGACGCCATAGTTGCATATTTCTATCCAATCGGTTCCTTGAGTGTCCCCCTATATAAGGCTCGAAGAGTTCGTCGGTCTGCCACATTGTAGATTTGGGAGGCACACAGAGACTAACTCTCGCAATTGTATATGTTATAGGTTTCTGCACGGTTCTTAATGGTCGGTTGGAATATATACTCACGAATTATATCCAACACGCTGTCAGATTCCACAATATAAACTTGTCAACAATAGAAACTCCAAAATATCCACCACGCCATCACTTTCATTCAAATAACATCACTCAATCCATGAAAGCTTTAACGCACCTGGTAGCTTCCCAAGTTCAACGAGTCCGGAGACTATTTAGCGAGTTCACGCCACACATACGTTCTAAACTATGCTGCTTACATGAAGGCCAAAATATTAGCCGTGAACTGGAAATCCATGGAGAAATCAGTAGTATCAATATTAGCATACAATGGTTGCCGAAGTTGAATGGCAACATCATGATTGACTGCCAGAATAAACTGGAGAAATAACAATAGCAAACACGCGCGCGTGCTATATTGACCGCCATACAAGACGCTTAGAGTGTTCATTGAACTGGATGACTACCACTCATAATCCGGCGGGTGTTTTGGCATTGACTACACAGGTGAGTGAAATTGCCATGCTATTTTTTTTACTTTTTTATTTTATTGGTGTTATTCAGCTTTAAGCTATTTGGAAAAACGTACAGCCAGACGGGGGTGTGGCAAGTCCTTTTACGCTTTATTCATTATTTCCTGTTTGCTGATATCGTCAAATGATTTCATCAAATACTTGATGATATCGGCAAATATTTATTGATATTAGCAAATATATAATGATAGCAACCAGTTGGATTGGTTATCTTTATCTATCATTAAATCATTTGATGATAACAGCAAATCATTTGATATCAGCAAATCATTTGGTGATATCGTCAATCATTTGGCGATTTCAGGATTGACGATATCAGGAAATTTTCATCGATATCAGTTAACGGGCGATTAATCCTTTTACACCTATATTTTTAAACGTATTCTCAGGCTTGTTATGACGCTTTACTGAAACTCAATGATTGGATGAAATTTCTTCCAATTTTCTCCACTGGCCAACGAAAATCCCTGATTTCTGTTTGAAAATTTGAATTGACCAATCAAGTACTTTAAAATTGTAAGATATCCCGTGATGCACTGTTGTTCTATAAAATTGCGTTGAATTTGTTAAGACTAGAGCGTCTAGTCGTACACTATATTGTATGGAATGCAAAAATAGTCAGAAGTCTTCTGTAGCAGATATCGCTACTGGTTGTGTGTTCTTGTGTTTTTTTTCAGGGCGAAGGGACATCCGGATTATCCATTTACTGCCGCGTATTAAAGTTATACCTTCCGCCAGTGAACTTCTTTCATACCTAATCATCCGTACACAGGCCTGAACAGTTACAGTGGGCAATGAAATGACCGAATACTGATGAAGAATACTGCCAATTTATTCCTGCTGCTCGAGAAAAAAAGGAAGAAAAAACATCTGAAAACTGTATGGACTCTTGATATTCTCTGAACCACACATCTGGAGCCCAGTGCATCACATCAGAAATCGATACAGAATGTTTAAATTGATGACAAAACAGATATTACGATTAATACATTAAAGGGAATGGATAAATAAATGAAGAGTTACTTCCCTTGTGAAAGTCTAGTATTCGAACGTATTTCGGGAAACTAGGCAACTGCAGGGCATATTATCCATAGGAAAAAACCTTGAATCGAATCTATGATGAATAATAATGGGTATCAACCTGAAGATGTATGATAAGGTGTCACTGAGGAACCAGACCTGTCAGGAGATTGTGAAAACAACAGGAGAGTGCAAGGAAGTAGACTGGATTACTGCCCCTGCAACCAAATCAGGAGACAGGTGTCGTCTACCATCTTGTTCTGTCTGAATCTGTACTAGACTGGTTGCCTCCCCTGTATGTCTAAACATGGCTGAAGGTCAGAATTCGTTTCGCAGCCGATACGCACTGAATTCGAATTCAAATTCTACTGTTTGATCATTCCATCAGCCTGATTGGTTGTCACAGTTCAGGTCGCCTTTCATTGGACCATGGACCACAATTCGGAGAATGAGTCAGATCCGGACAGAATTTTTAACCGAGGATGCCGGCCGTACCCGGTCTACTGTATGGACATTCAGGAGAGGTAACCGGTCTAAATCTGTTACAGGATTCGCCTCTCTTCGTTTGCACTTTTTTTCTTTTTTTGAATAATTTGATCACAGTGAGCTCCGTTATGCTTGTATTGATGGTTTCGAATATTCCATACTGGTTTATTTTTGATTCATTTTCAATGTAAAGATAATGTAAGGTCGATCCCAGCATTCAGTGCGAATTTGATCCTGCAACGAACAAACGCAAAATAAAACATGCATGCTATTCGAAGTTCTATAAGACCCAATCTGTGTCCCTGAACGCAATAAATCTCAGTGAAAGAATTGGGTCTCTTAGGGTGACAAATTCAGATAGCTGACTAAGTCAGACCAAAAGTGCTGACGACTGACGGCCAATATTTTGCATCATGGAAGACGCCTTATTTGAGGCCACACCTAGTTGTCAGCAACGAAACGTCGGAGATCGACAGTGGCAACGCGGACAATGTTTCCGTCGGAAATTGCAGCAAGGGTAAACGACCTTTTAAAAACGTATTTGGCTGGTAAACTGCATATAAA
Organism: Hanleya hanleyi; assembly: GCA_036873755.1. Taxonomy (NCBI): domain Eukaryota; kingdom Metazoa; phylum Mollusca; class Polyplacophora; order Lepidopleurida; family Hanleyidae; genus Hanleya; species Hanleya hanleyi. The sequence continues at coordinate 11,664 of JAVTVY010014161.1, read as the reverse complement.
TCGGAAAATCCAGAGAACCGTTGTTCATGGTAACGATGGCACCGAACAATCAGATCCAGTGTGCTACCAGAGCTGAACGCTATGCGGGAAGATTCCCAAAATGTCATGACGAATTTGGTGGGTCATGATGTCAAGTGTAGCATGTTCTCCATGATTTCAGGAAACCCGAATTCTGACAATTACAGTGGGCTTGAATCTGAACACGAAGTAGTAGCAGCCGGAAGTAGTTTGAGCAGACTGCTCTCATTTCGCCTTTTATTTCACCGGCTCGCTCTCACTCCGGCTGTCACCATCGACAAAAAATGCGAAATTAGAGCAGTCTGCTCAAATTGCTTCCGGCTCCACGCAAGCGAAAAACATTGATGGCATTAAAAATAATCTAAGCGAAAAGTGGAAAGGAAACATGGGCCTCGACTGAATGGTAAACTAGCAGGATTGACTGGAGATATTGCATGAGAGCATCGAAGAGGCAAAGCTCAATGGCAAATTCGATCTGCATCCCAGGCCAGAAAACGTGCCTAAACTAGCGGCTCAGAAAGTGACCCGGGAGGTTTGAACGACAGGGGAAACCCACATGGCCTACGGAGATTAAACTGAAGCATTTTCAGCGCTTGTTTACTACAGGGAATGGGTAATGTGCCAATCCTGCAAGTGATCAATTCGCTACTGGATCCAACCGGGAAGCTCGACACGCCTGCTATTCTTTTTCAGCTGATTGATTATATTACGATGCTCGAGATCCCAAATATCGACAAATTAAGGGGCTGATTACATATACTGGCAATTATTTGAAAGTCGTACAATAGAAAAGACTCTGTTATTATGTGTATTCTGTTTGGATATTGTAAAGTCATAAATCAAAATGTTTCTCACCCATGTAGAATCACACTATAACAGGTTTGACATGCAAGTCTATCTGCATATATACAAATACAAAAACACTGAAAAAAATGTTTTGTCTCTGCAACAACAAAGACTATATTAGATATGAAAATGTGTTTTTTTATTCGGCTTGTTTCACCCTATTCACGACATCAATATAACACCAAAATCTATCCATGGATCTAGATCTGGGTAACCTCAAGCACAAATTCATCAAACTCTCATGAGCACAGCTGTTGTTTTGTACAATATCATGTGAAAGTGCCGCTGTAATCTGCAGTCTAGCTCGTGAGCATCTGATTTGGGGTGGTTCATCACATCAAGGGCAACAACTCTGGCCCGCAAGAACGTCTCAATCACATCAAGGGAGACAACTCATGTGTAACCATCCGAGCGTCTTTACTTCTGACTGTGTAGGCTGGTGACGTGATGACTTGTCCCTCCTCAAGATTAACATATATATTCTCTTAAGGTTCATTTTACCCCCATTTCTTATCCTTATCTTCATTTGATTCATTTACCTCGATATACATTACTCCTAGTAGGTGTTTTCCCCACTGAACCAATTTCGTAATAGGGTAGCTAAATAATATATATAGCCTCATACTCGTGAGGGCTATATATTATTTAGCTAGTAATAGGGTAGACCGTCTGTTTTCTGCTACATCATGTCTTCTTGCCTTCTTAATAGCTTATATATATAAAACAATCCTGTTCAGCGTTGTCAGTGCTACAAACGGCCATATACGTCTAGGTTCGTCTACACATGTACAGCTGGTGATCGGGGTGACCGAGTAAATTTTGTCCTGCCTCAGTTATGTCCTTTGGGTGTGCGTAAAAATCATTACTCAAAAATCTAATAAAAAACTGATAGGCTGACCTCCACTTTTTTCGTCTTTTCAAGTTGACACCGAACCTCGAAACACGGAACAGAAATTTAATTGAAATCGCTCTTAAACCTTTTTCCGGATATTTGACCGAATTTGACAATTTTTCGACTTTTCATGGGGTTTTCTAGAAACAAAAAATGAAGCAAGCTTGGATGGGAATGTTCGACCTTCAGTTGTTTGTAACATATCAGTGTTGTGCCTTAAAATAATGGCTTACTCGTGCTCTTTTAGAAAATATATACATGTAAGTGATTCGGTTCGAAGATTTAACGACAATGGGTGACCGAAAAGCGGACCGATGGTCTGATCCCTTTTGACTAGAATAATTCCTGGAGAGCACCCTTATAATTGAACTGGGAATATTAAACAACAGATAAATTGTATACGTCAAAATATCAGATCGTCACCCTAAAGATATAGATAGATAACAAGTCGGAAAACCTTTTGGATTGACAAATACCGATCAGTGATACAAGAGATACGGAGAATGTCTTGCCAGCATCATCGAAAACTGTTGACCGTTTCTGCCTTACATTAGATTAGCTCCTGTTTTTATATATTTTTAGTTCACGTGTTCTTGAAAATTGGTGCTACTGTTGTTGCATGGAATAAGCTATTTTGGTTATAGAGGAGGAAATCTTTAAGCCTTCGCACCGTGATTGATGACAAGTTTTACAGGACAGTCCAAATATCTTATTCACACTGTTACGTAAATATATTCCATCTTCACAACTCCAGGTCAATTTTAAATCCTCCTTGAGGGTTTATCACAACAGATCCATCGATAGACTGGCTAGGGATGATGTATAAGTTATAAGACTGGTGCACTCTCCATACAGTGTGAGGCAAAAAAAATATAGTTTGCGGTGCGTTTCACGTACGTTAAACAATTTCCGTGGAATGGTTGCAAAACAAGCTAGCTCAATTTCAACAGTCCGAGTCTATTATCAGTTGGCCTGGCGCTGTTATATCTGCTGGCGAGTCTTTGACCTTTGACATTTGACCTTTGATCTTTGACCAATGACCCCAGTATAATCTGTCTCGGGTCTTCCACAATGTATAAAAAATTCAAAAATGTCATTCCTATCGTTTGGGGAAAATTGCTATGGATTTATGTTCATGTACAATATACGCAAAAACTGCAAAATATAAAGCGATGATATTATCCACCCGGTAGTCAGACGTACCGGTAAATACACAACATAATCGCACTTTTTCTCTAATCCCAATTAGAGTCCAATTGTATGAACAATAGAAATGGTGGCGAGAATGTGCGGTTTTCCATTTACATCCCATTGAGCAACGTTGTGGTGACGTCACACCTTCGTGATGACGTCACGCCTTTGTGACGACGTCACGTTGCCCAGTGTTTCCCTGATATTTACGCGACTGCAAGACAGAGAGACACACCGACATAGATATGATCATGAACAGTCCCACAGAGAATCTCCTCCCCGTAACCTATAAATTAGGTGAGAAGAGCGGACATCTGGTGATTTGGTTGGTGAGTGCATACATATTTTGATGAGCGTTATCTTTTGGATCATAATAACAATTAAGGAGAGCACTGATACGTTCAGTTTTTAGAGAGATGCTCCAAGCTCCAAGGTATTTATATATGAGACCAGAGATGTCTGTATGCCTATTTGATATGCATATTCTCACGGTACGGTACGGTAAAGGTAAATATATTTCTACATCTTCTCCACTTCCCTCGTTGCCGTTGTTTCATATAGTTTTGCATTGATCCTGACATAAACAGGTATTTCTGTGATACCGTAGATATGCTCTTTAATCGGAGGGATTCGGGAAACTTCGTCATTATTAACAATGCCGCAGATAGCCATGAACATTCCTGACTGGGAAAAATTCCTGTCCCGATAGCCTATTTATTAAACCGGTGACGTTCAGCAACAGATTATATTCTACAGATGATCATATATGCTCCTGTCGCTGCTATCGGGGTATCTTTTGTCTAAGGATTAACTTCAATTATATCGCGAATCAGGAATTGGCTAATTCATCAACTGTATCCAACTTGAATTGTATCCAAATGAAACTGATGGTAGTCGATTTCTTGTTTTCAGAAGAACAATGACATCCGTGGTCGTTATAATTGGATACCACTCGTATCGACATCACGACTAGTACAGGTGACCGTACCTGTGCCAGTGAGTATAACCAGAATGTCTCAACACAATAGCGGGGTCCCGATATGCAGGAATATAGCTAGTTTTCAAGCCCTAGTGATTTCAGGCACTGACAGTTTTGGACTCAGTTGCGCCTTTATTATATGGGGGAAATGTTTGAACTGACTGGACTGGGACATATTATGCGAATATGTTTGATTTGTATGAGCTGCCGTTTATGACAATATTATACACGGTGTATATATATATTGGAGCATGGAAATATGGTGATAATGAATGAATATGGTGTGAATTGGTTGGTTATATTGGAAATGTTGTTATATTGAAAGTTACAAAATATGGGATGGTTTTATCATATATTGTAACATTGTGGCAATGTATATGAAATATTATTTATATAGGAGTAAAATGCAAACTAAAGAAGTTTTATATATATATGAAGAGTGGTGTAATTAGATACACTCTACATTTGCTATTGAACGTATATAGTGTAAGCTGATATATATATAGAACGATTGAATACGGCGTATTTGATACGGCGTATTTGACAAAGACGCTTAACGGATATGGCCGGCGGATATGGCAGGCGGAAGTATGCTGTGAGCATGCACGTTGTGCTCGCGCAAAGCATTGCGGTTCCAGTTCCACCATAACAGCACGGCCATTGACTGATTTCCGCTCTCAAACTAGGGTCTCCGACACAATCCAACGACTCGACGACTTGGTTGCCGGTCAACAGTGGCCAGTGCCATATTAAAATTTGCGAATAGAGAGAGGTCAGCCCGTCGCCGCTTTACGGTGGCCCATAGACGACATGCTAATTTTTTTTAGTTTTGAGTTTATTTTTTTTTTACTTCTAGGTTTCATTTTTTTGCGTTAGGTTTCATTTTTTTTCATTTTGTTTTAGGTTGATTCCTTTAGTTTTCACCCGGGTGGAAACGTTTCCACCTGTGTGAAAACCTTCTCACCCGGGTGAAAACGTTTTCACCTGGGTGAGAAGGTTTTCACTCAGGTGAAAATTCACGTGATCGTGCCCTCGTGTTCGTTCCCTTGCACTGACATTTCGGCAACATGGAGGGAGGTTCGTTCAAAAGTATAGATGATCTCAAACTGTCAAACTGAACTTTTATGTTTGCTGCAGTCGATAAATGATATTTCACGTCTGGCATGTTTTATATAAGTTGTATTTTCAAACCCGAGCTCTCTGCGAGCACACGAGCTTGTCATGTCTGAAAAAAGAAAACTAAGCCATGTATAATCTTGTGCACGGGCATTCTGCTGCGGTGTGGGTTCGAGAATGGCCGTTTTTTTCCACAAAGCCAGTTACCATCATTTAAATTGCACCGTTATTATATATCAGTAAGTTATTTGTGTATCGGCACTGCAGAATTGTATTGCCCCGCATCATTCAGTGATTTACAGAGTTCGGTAGCTAAAATCGAATAGTCAGATCGCGCGCAAGTTAAACCGCCTAAGACGAATCGTCCAACGTCCTGTGTCAGATCGTCCAGCGTAGATTTTGGTCACGGTGCTTAATGAGGCTGGTTTTCTTTCATTCGTAGTAGGGTGAGTTTTAGATTCAGAGATACAGTGCTGGAGATCCGTTCCGGGGTGGGGGGGGGAGGGGGATATACCCCAGGGTAAAGTGGATGGGTGCAGTCAATGCAGCATCAGGTATGCTAGCATATGGGATTAGGCGAGGCTTAGTTTGTGAAATAAAGGGTAGAGCTCAAGCTTTAACAAAACATGAAATAGTATCCTGAAATGTTGAAAACGGACAACCAGCCAAGCAACCAAGCAGCCAGTCCGCAAACCAGTCAGATTTCACCAATCCATAGTACGGATATTGCTTCGCAATCCCTCTAACAATTGGTTAAAATAATCACTGAGTCCAATTGATGCACATGAAACTCACTGAATATTATTTATGTTTCTGGCTTGATAGACATATTAACATCAAATATTCCTGCATTTGACACTGACCAGCCCAGCTGCCAAATGTGGATTCACTTTTTTAAGCTTACATTAGAAAGCAGAAAACTCAAAATCAGTTTAACATGGGCCGTAATGGCCGACGAAGACGATTCTGAGCCATACAGCAGAATGGATTCAGGAGAAAGAAATGGAGATCCTGTGAATACTATCGTATAACAGGCCTACCGTGAACACCGTATCAACGAACCGAAACAGAAACACAAATTGCTTCTATACTATTTCTTCTTTTCTTCGCTGGGTTTGAGATCAACATTAGGTTCAAGCTAATACGAAAGCAATAATTTTTCTTTGAGAATCAGTCCGAAGTATTTGTCTAGGATGATCTAAACTCTATCCTATCTCACTAGTATTATCCTAAGATGAGGATGGCTTGGGGAAAAGCGCGAGTCAAGGGGAGGTAAGCGTCTAGTCGAGCATCGTTTAGAAAAGAAGGCTAACAGTTGAAGCTGGTCTTTTTCATCTATTATGTTTCTCGAACCTCCACATAATTAGTGTGGGACTCAAAACAGTCACGAGAGACAACACAGAAGGTCAAAATTTATCAACTTATCGTTTATTCTCTCGTTCGTCATTTCTCAGTATTAGTCCCATTGGTGATTTTTACCCTAGCCTCATCCTGAACTGTGATAGGCGCGACTCTATCTCCATCGTATGTGTTTAGCCTAATGCGATTTAAGTGTACAATGACCGTATTTGGTTACCCTATCAGGCATCAATTAGAGGTATCAGGACAAATCTAAACATCACCCAACTAAATAAAAAAACTCAATAAGCTCATCGGCCGATCCGACACAGGGCGTTGGACGATTCGTCTTAGGTGGTTTGACTTGCGCGATCTGACTATTCGATTTTAGCTACCGAACACTTTGAATCACTGAATGATGCGGGACAATACAATTTATGCAGATTATACGGGTTCGATTATACGGGGCCTAATTTTCTCTTCTCAGACATGACAAGCTCGTGTGCTCGCAGAGAACACGGGTTGGAAAATACAGTTTACCGGTATATAAAACACGCAAGACGTGAAATATCATTTATCGACTGCATGAGCAAACATGAAAGTTCAGTTTGACAGTTTGAGATCATCTATACTTTTGAACGAACCACCCTCCATTTTGCCGGAATGTCAGTGCAAGGGAACTAAAACGAGGGCACAATCACGTGGATTTTCACCTCAGGTGGAAACCTTCTCACCCAAGTGAAAACCTCACCCAGGTGAAAACGTTTTCACCCGGGTGAGAAGGTTTTCACTCAGATGGAAAACTTTCCACCCGGGTACTATAGAAATAAACCTAAAACAAAAAAATGAAACCTAACATAAAAAATGAAACCTAGAAGTAAAAAAAAAATATAGCATGTCGTCTATGGGCCACCGTAAAGCGGCGACGGGCTGACCTCTCTCTATTCGCAAATTTTAATATGGCACTGGCCACTGTTGACCGGCAACCAAGTTGTCGAGTCGTTGGATTGTGTCGAAGACCCTTGTTTGAGAGCGGGGAACAGTCAATGCATGGCCACTGTTATCGTGAAACTGGAACCGCAAAGCTTTGCGCGAGCACAACGTGCATGCTCACAGCATACTTCCGCCTGCCATATCCGCCTGCCATATCCGTTAAGCGTCTTTGTCAAATACGCCGTATTCAGTCGTTCTATATATATATACGTTCAATATCAGTTTACACTATATACGTTCAATCGCTTTATATGTTTAGCAAATGTTTAGCAAATGTAGAGTGTATTACACCACTCTTCATATATATATATATATAAAACTACTTTAGTTTGCATTTTACTCCTATATAAATAACATTTCATATACATTGCCACAATGTTATAATATACGATAAAACCATCCCATATTTTGTAACTTTCAATATAACAACATTTCCAATATAACGACCCAATTCACACCATATTAGTAGTATACAAAGAGTCTTTCAGCGTCTTAGCGCCTCACTGCGCATGCGCAGAACTTGTATTGACGTCATAAGTGTGGATGTGCGCATGCGTGAGTGATGTGCGGTGGGAGGTGTGTACAAGATGGCGGCCTATGTGGTTGTGTGGTGGGAGGTGAGTATCCGCCATTTTGTACCCACCTCCCACTCTTCATCAATTGACGTGGTGGGAGGTGGGTACAAGATGGCGGCTTGGTTTTAAGGGTGGTGGGAGGTGAGTATCCGCCATTTTGTACCCACCTCCCACTACCATTTGGAGGGTGGTGGGAGGTAGGGTTCGCCATTTTGTACCCACCTCCCACCACACTACCCTTCATCAATTGACGTGGTGGGAGGTGGATACAAGATGGCGGCTTGGTTTTAGGGTGGTGGGAGGTGAGTATCCACCATTTTGTACCCACCTCCCACATGGTAGGTATCGCCATTTTGAACCCACCTCCCACCACACATTGGGAGGTGGGTACAAGATGGCGGCTTGGTTTTAGGGTGGTGGTAGGTGGGTATCCGCCATTTTGTACCCACCTCCCACTACCATTTGGAGGGTGGTGGGAGGTGGGTATCGCCATTTTGTACCCACCTCTGTGGTGGGACAAGATGGCGGCTGTGGGTGGTGGGACAAGATGGCGGATTATAGAAAAACGGATAAAAGGAGTCGATTTTTAGGGTAGGGAGTATTCATTGCACTACTTTTGCGGAGCACTGTGACTTACCTGACCTGACCAGCCAATCAGAAGCGAGTATTTTGACCTCGTCTGCCTGTATGGAATGCATGTACTGACTTGGTTCTGGTTTTTTCCATCACGGTTGTGCGCAGGTGTATGACGTCACTTCCGGTCTGCGTGAATCGGGCGTGACCTGGGACTATGGGATGCATGTACTCACTTGGTTCTGGGTATTTGTCATCACGGGGAGGTCACGTGATCAGTTCAAGGTCATATCCATTTTTTTCCATCACGGTTGTGCGCAGGTGTATGACGTCACTTCCGGTCTGCGTGAATCGGGCGTGACCTGGAAAAAGGATTGATCTGTAATCTGTGTTGTTGTTGTTGCTCCCTTTTTTTGCACTAACCCATCAGAATAGTACGTATCACGGACTACACCCGTAGAGCTACATCTGGTCTATAAAACATGTCCCTCTGGATCCCACACCTTCATTTCTACAGAGCCATGGCGGAGATCCAGCCCCATGCGACTCGCATTTTACAGTATGCCACCGTGGTGAATTCATTCACGGGTTACCGAGCAGTGGTCCGGTCCATGTTTGCAGATGGCGACGACAACGAGGGACGACGCCAGATCCTGAACGAGTTCACAGAAGCGGTCCTCCACAGAGTGCACTCGATGGAGAGGCGTGCCATCACTCACCACTACTGGACTATGACAGCCATCCTTGATGCTCGCGCTATGGACCAGGAGCGCTCACGCCGGAACCAGCGCCGGCTGGTTGGCCTCATACTAGTCTGTGCCCTATTCACCCTGGCGCTGTGGTATTGACACTATAAATACAGGGGATGAGACAGAGTGTGTGTCATTCTCCCTTCGACATTTACAGCAAGCATGTCAATGTACCTACGAGCCATCCTGCCTCTTACACCCAGTGTGAGGTTATACATTTATCAAGATAAAGTCACCCTGGTGAAAGACGATCAAGCTATTTACTGGACGCCCGCTGAGAGGCTATCGAATCCGGTGACACTACATCGTGATGGGTGGACTAAGTTTAAACGGGTGTTGAGCGGTGAGTTGGACGGAGACCTCATCCACCTGGACAACGCCATCTACGTATATTCCGTACCGCCCGTCCACATACGTCTGGGCCGGTACCAAGAGCCTACGCGAAGTATCAGCCTGACTTCCTCTGTGTGGTCAGCCTTGGAGAAAATAGTGCCTATTGTGGACCAGTTATTTACACCGGACGACCGATCACCCGACCAATTGGCATGGGCTCGTGCTATGGAGGACGCCCTGGCTGAACCCCATGAACAACTACATGAACCCGACGACGATGCCATTGATTACCCCGCTAGACTCAGTCAGCCCAATGACATGACCACCTGATCCTTTGATCTCACGGGGTTCTCCCTATAAATACGAGAGACAGTGAAATCTGGTACCATTCACGTACTGACCATGACGGAGCATATAGTACTGGCGTATTTCAGCTTGACCCCCGAGGTTTTCCTGCACGTGTATGCGGATAAGGTCGATATCATGGAGGAGGTAGTGGGAGACACGGACCCTACACAACCGGGCCCGGCTCACATTCGTCTGTCCCGGGAGGGCTGGACCAAATTCAAACGGGTGTTGTCTGGTGAACTGGACGGCGACCTCATCTACTTGTGTCACGATGTGTACATCCGACGCGGCCCTTTCTTTGCTCAATTGGCTCGGCTAGATGGAGGTACAGTGCATTTTACCCTTCACCCTGATCTATGGTCTGCATTGGAAGATGCCGTGGTGGATGTGGATGAAGTGCTTATCAAGCGGTCATCAGACGAGTTGGACTGGTCATTGACCATGGCCACTGTGGAAGTCCACGAAGAAAATCAGAAAGAAACTCCGGCCCAAGATATACCCGTTATAAATAAACGATAGAGCCAGGGTCCATCATCATTTTGTCACCATGAAGCGCTGGGAGAAGGTGTTGGATAATTTATACTACAGTCCCGACAGTCCGGCGGCCTATAGTGCATTGTCGGCTCTCTATCGAGCGGCCAAACCCCAGGGGGTACAACGTGCCCAAGTCCGAGATTGGTTAAGAAGACAAGACACCTATACCTTACATCGATCTGTCCGTCGCCATTTTCTACGGAAACGGGTCATCGTGGGAGGAATAGATGCCCAGTGGCAAGCGGATTTGGTGGATATGAGCGCCTTTGCCAAACACAACGATGAGAATCGGTATATCTTGACGTGCATCGATATCCTATCCAAGTATGCGTGGGTGGTACCCATCCGGACGAAAACGGGGGCAAATCTCATAGCGGCGTTCAAAGACATCTTCAAGACCGGGCGCAAACCTTTGTATTTGCAAACCGACGAAGGCACGGAATTCCTCAACAGACCGTTCCAAGCCTTTCTCAAGAAACAGAAGGTGTTTTTCTTCCATACGTACAACGAGACCAAGGCTTCCGTGGTGGAGAGGTTCAACAGGACATTCAAAGGCCGCATGTATAAATATTTCACCTATAAGAATACAAGGCGGTACATCGATGTTCTCCCGAAACTGGTGAGGGGTTACAATCGAGCCTATCATCGAAGTATAGAGAGAGCCCCCATTACCGTGACCCAACGCAATGAAGCCCAAGTCCGGCGTGTCTTGTACCCCAGGCCATCGCAGCGAACGACGAAGGCGGTGTACAAGGTCGGGGACCCTGTACGGATCACTAAAGTGAAGGGCAAGTTCGAGAAAAGTTACTTGCCCAACTGGAGCGATGAGCACTTCCTGATTAAACGGCGTCTACCCCGACAGCGCCGAGTCTATGAACTCGAAGATCTCCAAGGGGAAACGTTGTTGGGGACGTTTTACGACACGGAATTACAGCCTGTTGTAAAAACACAGCAAGACTACTACACGGTGGAGCAGATTTTGAAAACGGAACGTCGACGCGGCAAACTGTTTCATTTCGTAAAATGGCAAGGCTGGCCCAGTTCCTTCAATTCCTGGGTCGCTGCCAACCAGGTGAAACGACTATAAAGCCAGACACCACTGCCGTCCTCCTTCATTCCACGTCCGACCCCAGTGCTATGGACCAACAGCAGCTGCCTCCGAAGACAGCGTCTCGCAAA
>JAVTVY010014159.1:0-51226 GCA_036873755.1 Hanleya hanleyi | reverse complement strand
ATATTTCCTATATTTTGATATTTTCTCATGAAAACTTTCACCAATGCTCTGAAATGAGTCAAATTTTGTCATGAGATACATTTTAGTTAAAAAATATAAAAACATTTCAATCTCTCTTTGTTGAACCAACAATCACCACCACTATGACCACATTCAGTGGAAATAATTTGATTAAACAACAGAAATCTACCAAGTTTGGAACATACAATGTATGTACTTAGTGACCTGTCTTTCACACCTTTATTTCCTATATTTTATTTTTAAAAATCCAATATTTCTCCTATATTTTGGCAAATTTTCTGCTATATTTTCACTGTGAGCCACTTGCAGGCCTGGGTATTTTAATTAAGGAATTTTCACCAGTTGATTTCAAGTAAAGCAGGAGTGACATTACACAAGGTGTCACTTTGACTGTGACATTATGAAACCATGACGTTCAGAGGGCATGACAGTGAAGAAACACTGATAGGCCACTTGGCTATGTCACAACTTGCACAAATGGTCATTTTGGATACTGCAGAGCTGGGACCGCCACCCCATATAATCATGATACATGTAATTAATATTCATACAATCATGATAATTTGGAAAATATCTCAATGAACGGACTACATCGGCATGTGGACCCATATTGATTATTCATGCTTTTCGGCAAAAATGTGTTTAGACATTACAGCAGTGCATGCTTCTGGAGTGGAAAAACCAGAAGAGGAGCTAGAATTCATTCCCTTAGACAAGATTTGGAAGAGTTTTTCTGGGCCAAGAAGACTGATTTCATAGTATGCGATCCATAATTGCCATCGATAAAAAGAAGACCTGTTTTTCACTCTTCTGAATTTGAATTTGGGGGAGTGGTTGGAAGTAATCACTCACTTCTCTTAGATCCTAAGCACAGATACAGGAAAATAATAATTAATTTTGGGGCAGTGAGGTAATATGGGGTCTGCAATTATGGTGAACAAATGACTGTGTTTAGTGACCCTAATATTATGATTATGTGAAGAGTATTGATGGTTACTAACTGTATTATTGTTTTTGTTAATGTCAGGAGGGGGATGAACAGTTCCAGTCATGCTGGCAGTTCTCGGTGTCCAATGTCAAACATCACCGTTACCTGGACGTGGACAGTCACAAACTGACCAGGACCTTGGATGGGTATGTACACGTACTAGCAAGTACAAGTATTAAACATTCGATCGTTATCATTGTTACATGTGCACCATTGCACTCTCTCGTTTTTAAGGAGAGTTATCCCTCTTACTCGCCATCACTCTCCTAACTTCTCCTCTAGGAGGTATGATCGCTCTCCTAGAAAGTAAGAATGTTTTGGAAGAGTAATCAGCAGCTCTCCTGGATTAATTACGTCTAGTTTATTTTGTCGTGTATCACATCAACCATGTCATTTCCATATACATTGAACCCTTTGTAACCATGGTAACCATGAAGCCTATATAAGCTCCATGGTAGCTGCCCATGCTTGCAGTGGGACCTGATTGTACATATTGAAAGGGTTCTGGTTGAAAATGAGTCTATATATGTAAAGGTGAAATGCAAAGGTTTTCATATTTTTCCTTTTGTGTTCTTCGTGGGCTAGTTAATGATGGAAATATCAACCTATATATTTCGTCGGTTTTATTTGAAGAATTTTAACACAAGGCTGTTCTATGGATAACAACTTCTTTATTGCTGTGGAACTGATGTTTCGTTGGAGATACTTCTAACTTTTTCAAAGCTAATGAAAAGTTGCAAGTATCTCCAACGAAATGTCAGCTCCACAGCAATAAAGAAGTTGTTATCCATAGAATAGCCTTGTGTTATACATGTTATATACGCCGACTTCTAAATGCCTATCAAAGAAATTGAAGAATTTTGTCTCAGAGTAGCTTTTGAAAAGTGCTTCAAAGTTGGTAGCTCAAGTCAGGCCAGTTTCAAAAATGAAGTCTGCCTCACTTATCTGCCCTTGTTTGACACTGGTTTGTGATGTCACATCAGACCACCTCGCTGGGCGTCAATACTTGTAACCTTCAGTCTTCGGGAGGCTGGTCTGACGTGACGTCACAATCAAGGAACGAATCAGAACTCAAATCATCTTCGGGTACCAACTTTCCAAAAGCTTTCAGATAACAAAATACTTTAATTTAAACGAAGTAGTAGATTCACCAATATTTTTATCATATTATTCAACTAATACAAAATTTATAAGGAGAATCTAAAAACCTTTGCATTTCACCTTTAAGTACATGTATTTGAACACTGGTTAATGCCAGTATTTAGAGGTTGGTCGGTTTATCCAGATGTCCGTATTCACAGGTTTCATTGTACGTGAAATTGATCTGCTGCTGTATTGTTGAACCCATAATAATCATCTTTAATGATTTAAAACATTTATACCCTATGATATAACCGCAAAATATGGTGAACGCTCGTATATTAATGACATTCATTACAACAGAAACTTAATTATAACAACAAATTTTACAGAAACAAATGTACCTAAAATACACATATTCTCTGTTCGTTATAACAGCAAATTCATTATAATGACCAATTCAACTGTGGTCATTATAAAGAAGGTTGACTGTACTTGAGTCCCTGTAGATGTGAAAGTTCTGTCTTTGATGTTTGGAAAAAAATCGTTTCCTCGTTAAATATTATACTTTGATCAGAGTGTAATAGATGTAAGCTAACTTGTCATCATTTTTGTGGATCCTATTGACTTCATATACAATGTCACCTATAAAATAGAAATGTAATACCTGTACAATATACATGTATAGTACTGTATATAACTTTTGTGTTCTGTTTAGCTGCTCACCATGGATACATGCATTACTGCAGCGCTTAATATTTAATAAGTTAATTGTTTTATTTCCAGGATGATAACAAAATTCCAGATTCACTCTCAGGACAGGAAAGCTGATATCCTTCAAGGATTGTTTGACGAGTTTTTAAACAGTCCTGGATTTGAAAATAGTCACTCTGGGAAGGTAATGTCATCCTATTGGTGATATTTGCATTTTTGCATATGAAACTTAATTACATGTATGCTGTTAAGAGTCTACTCAAATGATAGTATTTTCGTTATTATGCCCCCCCCTCTAATTAGAGGGGGGGCATATAGCGATCGCTTTGTCTGTCCGTCCGTCTGTCCATCCGTCTGTCCGTCCGAGTTTCTTGTCCGCGCGATATCTCGGTTAATATTTGATGGACAGGATTGAAACTTGCATGGAATGTGGCCAGTACCTCGTAGTTGTGCAGCGAGTTGTGTTCCGAGTTCCGGTATAATTTTCAAGAGTTTTGGCCCTTTTTCTGAAATCTCTGTGAATGGGACTTGTCCGGGCTGGATCTTGGTTAATATTGTATGGACAAGTATGAAATTTGCATGATATGTGGTCAGTGCCCCACAGTTGTGCAGCGTAAAGTTTCTCCCAGTTTTGCTTATATTTTCAAGAGTTATGGCCCTTTGTTCCTGAAATCTCCATGAATTGGGACTTGTCCGGGCTGGATCTCGGTTACTATTGTAGGGACAATTAAGAAATTTGCAGCATATGTGGTCAGTGCTCTGTAGTTGTGCAGCATGAAGTTTCTCCGCGTTTTGCGTATATTTTCAAGAGTTATGGCCCTTTTTTTCTTCAAATCTTTGTGAAGTGGGACTTGTCCGGACTGGATCTCGGTTAATATTGTATGGACAACTATGAAATTTTCAAGATATGTGGTCAGTGCCCTGTAGTTGTGCAGTGTGAAGTTTCTCCGCCTTTCGCTTATATTTTCAAGAGTTATGGCCCTTTTTTTCTTCAAATCTTTGTGAATTGAGACTTGTCCAGGCTGAATCTCGGTTAATGTTGTATGGACAATTAAGAAATTTGCAGGATGTGTGCACGTGGTCAGTGCCCTGTAGTTGTGCAACGTGAAGTTTCTCCGCATTTCGCTTATATTTTCAAGAGTTATGGCCCTTTTTTCTTGAAATCTTTGTGAATTGGTTAATATTGCATGGACAAGTATGAAATTTGCATGATATGTGATCAATGCCCCATAGTTGTGCAGGATGAAGTTTCTCTGCTTTCGGTTATATTTTGAAAAGTTATGATGCTTTGTTTATCAAACCTAAGTGAATGGGATATATTTATTTGTCCAGGCTGGATCTCAGTCCATAACCAGGGGTCGAAATGTTTTTTGAGAATTACTTGTCACTGTGACGGGTAACTTTTTTTTTTACTTGTCACCCTGGTACTTCAGCTTGTCACTCCTACTGAAACTTTTTTCACCGTACTCTCATCATATATTCCAACCAGTCGCTCCATTTTCCAGGCATTGGAGAATTTGAAAACACGTTTTTTTTCCGATCGCGAGACATTTATGACAACGACAAATTTGTCTCCTTCCTTTAGCTCTGCATTGCCAAGATGAATGTCCTTACTACCTGATGTTAACTCCGTGGGCTCATTTCTGCCACCAGAATGTTCCACTATTAGGAAGTTCAAAGTAAACTGTCAACAGAATGTTCAATTATGAGATTAAATTTGCTACGATATTTTCTTAAGGATCATAACAGCAGGAGGGTTTTATCAACTTTTTTGTGGGTTCCCAGATTAAAAACTTGACTTTGAAAGATTGAGTTTTTGGGAAATTTTGAAATTGATAAAAAAAATGAGTTTTTATCCATGGGAAAATGTGCGCCAAACACGCGCGAAAACCGAGTTATAGTGAATAAATAGTGTGTTCTTCAAGAGATAAGTCGAGTTCCCAAATGAAAATGTTAAATTGTTCTGACAAATTATCAAGCAAAATCCTTGTTGTTGTTGTTGCCTTCACTCTATCAACTTGCGTGTGTTAGACGTTAGCGCTTGTCCGCTTGTCTGGAGCAAGTAAAAATCGGCACAGGCAACGCAACGTTCAATAGCTGTCCGTGTTGACAAGCACGATTTTCTTCCAATTAAAATACTGACTGACGAAGTTTTATTGAGCTCTTATTCTGCGAATTAAAACGTAAGAATCAATCAGCTAGTTCTGGTTTCATTTTCGACTTGAAGTTGCCAGGCATGAATAGTCGATAGAAATATAGGCCGATTGCGCTAGATCGTGCCAGTCAATTTGTTTACTTTATCCATTAGTTTTGCCTTTGAAGCGGATCGTGTGCAAATCTAGCGGGAGATTAATCCTGCATGGAGTTTG
Source organism: Hanleya hanleyi (assembly GCA_036873755.1). NCBI lineage: Eukaryota > Metazoa > Mollusca > Polyplacophora > Lepidopleurida > Hanleyidae > Hanleya > Hanleya hanleyi. The sequence continues at coordinate 46,054 of JAVTVY010014159.1, read as the reverse complement.
ATGTAAGCGAGCTCTCGTGTTGTATGGCAGCGGGATGAATGACGAAGTGAACAGAATGTCCGATGTAAATAAAACGAAACTCAACAACTGTTTCCAGGAAGACAATTCAGTCATGTTAGGCCTGTATTAGCTCGTAATTCAGTATTTTAGGACAGAATAGTTACTTGTCGCGGCGACAGGTGGAATTTTAATTTAGTTGTCACTTGAAAAAATGACTTGTCGGCGACAGGTAGACAGGCGTTATTTCGACCGCTGATAACCGATTTGGAAATGGCTATATATATGTCATTCTACATTCCAAAGCAGACCACATAGGTCCTGAAGTATGAAATTGCCCCAAAAAGAGTTAATTGGGTGCAAAATTCAAAGTTTACTGATCGCTTCATAATTTCACCACAATATACTCCCAAGGAATGTAGGTCTCATTTTCAGATTGGACGAAAGCCCCGGCGACCATCTTGCATCAAAACATTGTATTATCACTTGTTGGTCGATACTTTGAATATGTATTATGCAAGGCATGGCAAAAAAATTGACTGAAATAGAATTTTCATAATCATGAAGGCCTCCACCGACCAATACAGAACAGAACAATGGCGGGGCAGTGTCGGATTAAAGCGGAAGGGGGGCATGCAATTGAGCAATCTCTGATTGCTTCCTTCCTGTGTTTTGGGATTACACTATCTTAGTGCTGATTACTGGTTGAGTCCCATGCAGGATTCGAACCAGCGACCACTAAAGTAAGATACCTAACCGCCAGCACTATATTATATGTCAGCGATCTGAACTACATGTATTCCGCCAATAGGCCTCCCACAGAAAACAGGCGGTAGCAGACCAGTAGTCTTGAAGCGAACATACAGTACCCCTCTCAAGACTGTAATGACACAACTCACATAGCTGAATACATGAGAAGATATTCTTGTCATTTAGCAGGTGGTCGTACAACAGTGTTTTCATTATTCTGGGGTTACACTATAGCTATCTTAGTATAGCACAGATTCTAGTGACGAAAATAGATTTGAACCAGCGGCCTTAAAATGATGCCATGATTAATCAACAAATCTCTGGGGAATCACTCATCCAGATTGTATCCTCAAAATCAGAAATATGACTGGATGATATGATCTGAGCAATAACAATGATTTGATATGATATTGGAGATTGTCAGTATTTGACGTGACTTTCAGCCAATCCTTTGATCTGGGATCTTTTATAATGGAATACCTGTGTGAGTAAAAAACAGAAACTGAGGAACTAAATTGTGAAATGTACATGTATGTATTTTATTTTGTTTTCATTTGTATTACTGTAGACAGACACCCAGTATGCTATACTGCTGTTGTTACTGAAATTAGCGGGTTCCCCAACTAATGCTGACTACGTGGAGACACCCAAAAAACAGCTGACCGGTAGGTACAGTTTTTGTATTTCTTCGTTTTAATATTAACTACATGTACATGTTCGGTTAGCCTAGATATCATGCGCTGACTGGATCTGGCGCTCTGAGAAGCAACAGGAACTTGAGAATGTGATGTCTAGCACTGTGATATCATTTGTCTTTATAGCACCATGTAAGCATCCTGTCTCTGTCTTGTGGATTTCTTCTTTGAAGTAGCAGGAACACAACTGGGCTGGGTGGTGCTTAGTCATGTTAGTTGGTTCGTCGTGATATAGCTGAAATATTGTTGAAAGCGATGTTAAATTCTATTCACTCACTCACTGTGTCTTGTGGGCTGTCCTCAGTGTTTTATAGGTTTGAGAGGGGGGGGGGGATTTGGTTTACTGTCACACTCAAGTTTGTTTCACTCATATGGTGGCAGTCAGTTTTATAGGGTGGATGGAGGGTGTCTGGTTTCATGTTGCTTCAAAGATATCTTCTTTGAAGCAGCAGCAACTTGGCTGCATGGGTGGTGCTTAGTCATTGTTAGTTGGTTCGTCGGCAAATCACGGAAATAAGGTTGAAAGCAATTAAATCCTATTCAATCCCTCACTCACGCTTTTGCTATCTTGAGGAAGTCCAGCCTGTTCAGTGACCTAGCTCACCCAGAATATGCTATCCTTCAATAATTCAATCGCTTTATTGGAATTCAGTCACTCCCAATTTTGTGGACAAAATTCAATCAATCTTTCTAAATGATTTCATCTCACTTTTAAATCATCAAAATAGTGAACAAGTAATGAATTATATGCATGATTTTGAATAATTTTCTCAACATCCTGTTCTAATAAATTAGCTTACTCACTGATTTTATGGTCATCAATTTTACTTCCTGTTATTGAGTTATTAAAAGAACGAGTGCTCATTCTAACATGCTCCACGTTATAACCGTGCGCTGATTGGTTCAGACCTCAAAACATACGGAGATTATCACACGATAATCTTCATTTGTTTGTTGTGATCTGTTACATTCACGTGCCGAACTGGTGACGTCTCATTCTTGTGACGCAGTGCTACAAAGCTGCGCGACGATTGGTTCATATACTGCGCAGTTGGCGGAGTTCACACAGCTGCAGCTCGTGAACGGACAGCACGCGCGATCACGACCTGCAAACCAGTCACGAAATTTTCGCTTCAAAACGGGACAAGTTTGCAGAAAATTTGTCATTCCGCTTATGAAATGAGGAAATATTTATCATTGTGCATGTTAGAATGGAGTTAATGACCGCCTTAGTGAATATTATCGTGTAATAATTTTTCGATGTTTAATTTTAGACCTCATCAAAAAACCTCGCGGCTACGCCACGCCGCTCGGTTTTTTGATTGACGGTCTAAAACTAAACATCGAAAAATTATTACACGATAATATTCACTAAGACGGTCATTAACTCCTAATTCAACCCCATGGCTCATTCACCCCATGGGTTCATTCACCCCCATGGGTTAGTTTATAGGGATAGGGAGATCGCGTGCCCTTTCTATACTATTCATCCCACACTACTCATCGCGCATGCGCAGTCGACCCATTCTATTGTAGGGTGCAAGCCTGGCCCATGGAATCTCAGGTAGCGAAAACCCCAGGTCTCTCGCCCCACCCTATCCTGCACCGCACCTATAGGGATAGGGGAGATCGCGTGCCCTTTCTATACTACTACTCATCGCGCATGCGCAGTCGATCCATTCTACTGTAGAGTGCAAGCCTGGCCCATGGAATCTCAGGTAGCGAAAACCCCAGGTCTCTCGGCCCACCCTATCCCGAGCCAAACCTATGCGACCCGCTGTGCAGTGAGTAAAGTGGAGGAGGAGGAGTAGGAGTAGGACACGCCACGGATTATACTAGGGAGATTACCATGTAGCTGTCGTATATTGTAGAACCTGAGGATGACTTTGACTGGAAAGGTTATCTGTTAGATGGGGAAGATGTAGACAACAAAATGTTTCCTGAATCACCTGTAAGTTCATTGAATCAGTTCATTTTACATGTATCTATTCTTCAGTTATTATACACTATAGGACACATTTCCAGGGAGGGGGGGGGGGGGCTCTCAGGTTAACATGTTTAAGGAGAGTGATCACTTTCGCTCTCCATTAATAACCCAACTTTACATCCAGGAGAGCATTTTATCACTCTCCTGTAAATACATAGCAGAGTGATATCACACTCTCGCAATACTCGCACGAAACAAAATCCATTAGAGTGAGGAAGAGCTCTCGCAGATTTTTCAGACACAGGAGACTTGTCCCTGCCCCCAGGGACCCTAAGCGTTACCTCATCCCAACCCATTAAGGACCTGGTGCGGTTTAGTGAGATTGTGGCCCCCATGAGTTGCGGTTTGGAGTGCCAAAATGAAATATCACATAAGAAAGAAGTTTTTCAGTTAGCCTAAAGTATATTATCTTGTCTTATGCTTCGAGTATTTAGCAGGCCCTGGGTCTTATCGTTATTTACGGTAAGTTCCCTAAGTATTCGTGACCCTAAGTAAATTCGAAAACGGGCATTTTTCGCCAGGTCACGTGACACTGTTCCCTAAGTAATCGAAAACGGCCCATTTGTGAAAAACCGCGGTCCTAACTATTCGAAAGTCCCTCATTTATGTGGTCGCGAGATTGATGATATTGTGGGCTTATGTAGTTGTGGGATGGGAAAAACATCCGCATCAACGAGTTCGAGAGCGTGTCAAAAGTTTTCACGTTCAAACTGAAAGAATGCGTCAGAAAATGAACCCCCACTCGTTCTTTTTCTCTCAGCAAACGAACGTCAGGCAGTCGGAAAATGAACACTATGCCCTCAGAAAGAGGAGCGTCAGAGAAAGAACGTTCTTATTCGAGCATTCAAATTAGACAGAGGCGTGGGATATTATGAAATACCAACCCGGTTATGCACAATCTCCTATAAAGTGCCGCTCAATAGCCGTTTTACTCTCTTTCAAACCTATTTACAATATTTTCAGCTTGTTATATCCTAAAGAAGAGAGTCCTAAATATATTTTAGAGGGTTTTACGAAACCAATCGCCACGACAGCGTCAGAAAATGAATATACGAAAGTGAACATCCTTTTTTTTCGTCAAAATTCGATGACGGGACTTAGCATAGCTCCCATATCCATTCCCAATAAAAATGGATACATCTGTTATTTGAAAGCAATTATAGCAAGGACTCGAGGTTAATACGCAGTTTACTTAAAGGGTTTTGAAAATATTGGTGTTTACACAGCTGTGATAGAATGATTTGCTGACATCCATGGAAAGATTGAAAGAATGAGCCAGGTGGGATTATCAGCGACTTTTACTCTTCAGAACGTCCCCATATGAACCTCTATTAGCTGGCAAATTCCCATGCAGTTCGTGATGCCAAGCAGAGATAAACCCCTTTTTTTCACCCCATATGCAGGACTTGGCCATTGATATGTAAATGTATCCAATATTGCAGCCCGGTTTTGGCACAAGGCCAAAAGTACTGAGAGTTCAAGAGAGGAAGTGCTTTGATCCTGCCTGGAATGGAGACATTTAAGACTACACGAGTCCAGAGAAAACTATTATTATTCAAATTAGCTAGAGCCAGTTTCAGCCCAAATCGTTTATTATGTACCAACAAGGCAAGAGTGTTGGATCAGTTTGCATATGCAGACCGATTGTATAACCCGTGACAGACTGGCTGGTCTCACTTCAAACCTGCGATCATCCGATTTATTGTTTTTGATTGTGCTATTATCTTGTATACAAATTAAAGATTCTGACTGGTTTACACATCATTATTGGCTATATTCACTGCAATGAATTAATGAAGTGACCGTCTAAAAGAAAATAACAATTTTCTGTTCATTTCATTTTCATTCATTACTTTGTTGCTGAAATGAAACAAAGCAATACATTTGTTCCAATTACCCAAACAATTTTCACAGCGACTAGCAGATTTACCATAGATTGTGTGCACAAAGAGGCTCAATGGGGATATTCAGGTTGACCAGCATCAATGTCTAAAGCCCGGCGCACACGAGAGAAATCAGCTGAGCTAACGGCCTCAATTGCCTCTCAGCTCAGGGGCTAGCTCTCGTATGGTTTCAGCGCACACGGTGAGCAAAAGTTTCATGAAATTGATTTCAGTTCCCGCATAACGTTTTCTTCAAGAACATTTTGAAGAGTCGTGCGTATGAATCGCATGAAAATAACATGCGATTCATTGGCCGGTTCAATAAAACTGCTGAGCTGTTGGCTTGCGTTCGCCGCACACGCTGAGGATTTGGCCTCGCGAGGCGAAATTATCAAACAAGTTTGATATTTTTCCCCCGGCCGCGCGAGGCCAAAAACTCACCAAAAACTGCCCGCACACGAGAGCTAGCCCCTGAGCTGACCGGCAATTGAGGCGGTCAGCTCAGCTGATAGCTCTCGTGTGCGCCGGGCTTTAGACATCTCCCGATAGCTCAAATGAAATACCAGCTGCTTCCGTGCTGAAGTAAAAAATGTACAGGAGACTTCTAGCAAATCTGAAGAAATGAAATACTAGCGCCCTCGACTTACATGACATTGGAGTTTTTTTATTGATACTTCAGGTAAATCCCACAATATTTGCATATAAAATTAAATATTTTAGCCGTTTTACATAATCATAGGATAAATGTTGGAAGATATTCATTTCAATTAAACAAGGTTATTTTATGAAGAGAGGCATCGCCTGCTCTAGAGTACAGTTACGCAGTGTGCATACGCCCCCTTGTTAGGCCCCATGCAAGCGGAGATGTACAGGCTATTAATAGACACAAAGGCTTGATTCAATTATTACTTTGGGGAACATATGGGGGTTACGCGTTCACGATTGATAACACAACAAAGCAGTGGATAAAACATTCCAATTAGCAAATAATGTAATGTTGTACGAATAATCAGTTTTTTTATTGATAGACATTTTAGAAGTTGGGGACTAGTAACCAAACGAACTGTTACCAACGTAACCAAACGAACTGTTACCAACTGGGCCATCCGGACGGTATGGCAGCCCGTTCCTACACTCGTGAAACGGGCATAACATGCCGCTCTTCTCGTCACGCTAACCTGCCTGTTCGCAGTGTGCCCCAAAGTCGAGAGGCTCCGTCAATATGGGGACTCTAAATTTACGAAAACGTCCGTTTTCCTGAACTGACCTGCACAAAGTATTCGGAAGTGGTCAGTTTTTCACGACTGCGATATTCACTTCCGGTCACGAATACTTAGGGAACTTACCGTAATGAAAGCACAGTTTTCTCTCCGTAAGCGTATGAAGCCAGTCCAGAACCAAAACCGTGTTTGGGCAACAACAAAGTTTATCTTGGTTCTTGACTGGCTTCATATATTCACATCGCATTATGGGGACCAAAATGTCATTAAACCATGCAAGGTCTTTTATATATTCTATGACGATGGCTGGCTGGCTGGTTGACTGACTGGCATCAACAGTTTGGTCCAATTTTCCTGTTCAAAGACGTCTGTGATCTGCCTTGCTGTTCATGGTGCTGAAACTATGCCACCCCCAGGGCACTGAGCCTCACCCTGTATCGCCTAAACTATGCCTTGCCCCACCCATTAACCTTAGATATTCTAAAATCTTAATCATCATACCATAGACATATCCAGAGCCATGTTGATACCTGTTAAGGGTATGGGCACCCAAAGATTACAGCCAATTTTAATGCTTTTTACATACAAATGCACTCAAATCAGGCAAAAAAGGCAAGAAAGGGTGTCCCCAAATAAACTCTGGATATGGCCCTGCATACAATTATGGGAACCTTCCATTGCCCCTCCAAGGGGATGTGCCCACCTCCAGGACACTGGAATAACAACTGTAGCCATCACATAAAATGTTCATCAATCCAGCACAATTAGACTGTATGTATACGCAGCATGCAAGCCTCAGATAGCCATGATAGCTCTCTAATTGACTTTATCTTTTCTTGGATACAAAGGTACATGTTGTGCATGTAGCTACGTGTATTATATTATAGAAATACAGCCCGATGTTGGAAAATATTCTGCCCGAAGTCGCAGTGCAGATTCCCGATCTTGTGAGAGCATCGGCGCTGCGACCGAGGGCTGAATATTTTTGAACATGGGGCAGTATTTCTTTTATTATATACCGGTACTTTTTGTTCTCTAACCCATCAACAGAAATAATAAAATTAAATTTCATCACTTTTAGCAATGTTTTACATTTCTTTTTGGGTTCAGTGAGTATCCTTATTTTGAACATTGAGGGTTTGTATTGTTTACACATGTATTAATACATTGATAACTAGCATATGAATGAAAGCAGTGCATTGTGGAAAGTAGTCCGGCAAACACCTGGATGACCTAGTTCATGACGTTTCATTGAAGTGATGACGTACGTGGGCCAATATCCGGATGGGCAAACGTCAGTGTTTGTCATGTCCGGCTAAAGCTTATGTTTATCATACAGTTTTACTTTGGGTATATATAATACTCCATATTCTCACGGGACATCCAAGTATTAACCCTCATTCTGCCCTCTCCTTTGGCAATGAACTGCTTCTCACTAACATTGCCAGGCTGTCTACTGTAAGGAACAAGTTTGTTTGGGCAACTGCTTAAGAATTTGTCACCATTCTACTCCGTTGAACACAAATTTTGGTGAAGGACACACAGTTTTTAGATGAAAATCCAAATTTTCTTTTTCGGCTTGATTGGAGATGGCTGTTTAGCAGAAAAAACCCCTAAAACTTTCAATGTGTCATATGATAGCCAATCTGTTTCTCATTCTAGTTGACCGCACTGCGGTGGTCTAATGGTTAGAGCGTCGGCCTCGTAAGCGGTAGGTACTGGGTTCGATCCCAGGCCGGGTCATACCTAAGACTTGAAAAATGGAACTTGTTGCTCCCTCGCTTACGCTCAGCATTAAGAGGATAGAACAAGGACTGGTTCGCTCGGTGTCAGCATAATGTGACTGAGTGGGGTGTCATGTCTACCTACGGCATGATATTTCAGTGGGACAGCACTATAAAATGGCAGCATTAGATCTGCTCTGTTACAAGTAGGTACCCCTGCCCCTCCCCTCCCTTCCCTTCCCCGTCGTGATATAGCTGAAAAAATGTTGAAAGCGACGTTAAACCCTATTCACTCACTCACTCACTCATTCTAGTTGAGTATTATATCATAAACATAGCTCCGTCCTTCATCAATTCCTTGTGTATCCATTTCGCCTGAAATTCAGTGTGAATGACAAGGACAATCTAACAAAATGCACGAATGAGCCTAACCTGATTGGTTCAACTATGAGAAACAAGCTCAGCGATTGGACACTGACTCATTGGTGTATTAAACTCTCCAGTCACAAGGACTGTTACATGTACATGTAGTCCTAAACATTCAGGGAAATATTTTTGACCACATCTCTGCTAAATAAACCAGTTTTTAACCCACCATCACCAGATGGTGGGCTGTTCAAATCACTTTTCGTCCGTAGTCCATCCATCCGTCCGTCGTCCGCCCATAGACAATTCTTGTTATCGCGATTTCTCAGGAACTACTGCATGGATCTTTCTCAAATTTGGTACACAGGTTCCCTTGAGGTCTAGTTGTGCAAGATATCTTTTCTGGTCCGATTTGAAAATCCAACATGGCCACCAGGCAGCCATCTTGGATTTCCCCATGAAACTTTGTTATCGTGATTTCTCGGGAAGTACTGCATGGATCTTTCTCAAATTTGGTACACAGGTTCCCCTTGGGGTCTAGTTGTGCAAGATACCTTTTTCGGTCCGATTCCAAAATCCAATATGGCCACCAGGCGGCCATCTTGGATTTCCCCATGAAACTTTGTTATCGCGTTTTATCAGGAACTACTGCGTGGATCTTTCTCAAATTTGGTACACATGTTCTTGAGGTCTAGTTGTGCAAGATATCTTTTCTGGTCCGATTCGAAAAATCCAATATGGCCACCAGGCAGCCATCTTGGATTCCCCCATGAAACTTTGTTATCACGTTTTCTCAGGAACTACTTCATGGATCTTTCTCAAATTTGGTACACAGGTTCCCCTTGAGGTTTAGTTGTGCAAGATATCTTTTCTGGTATGATCCGAAAATCCAATATGGCCACCAGGCAGCCATCTTGGATTTCCCCATGAAACTTTGTTATCGTGATTTATCAGGAAGTACTGTATGGATCTTTCTCAAATTTGGTACACAGTTTCCCCTTGGGGTCTAGTTGTGCAGGATACCTTTTTCGGTCCGATTCGAAAGTACAATATGGCCACCAGGCGACCATCTTCAATTTCCCATGAATCTTTGTTATCGTGATTTCTCATGAAGTACTTCATGGATCTTTCTCAAATTTGGTACACAGGTTCCCCTTGAGGTTTAGTTGTGCAAGATATCTTTTCTGGTATGATCCGAAAATCCAATATGGCCACCAGGCAGCCATCTTGGATTTCCCCATGAAACTTTGTTATCGTGATTTATCAGGAAGTACTGTATGGATCTTTCTCAAATTTGGTACACAGTTTCCCCTTGGGGTCTAGTTGTGCAGGATACCTTTTTCGGTCCGATTCGAAAGTACAATATGGCCACCAGGCGACCATCTTGAATTTCCCATGAATCTTTGTTATCGTGATTTCTCATGAAGTACTACATGGATCTTTCTCAAATTTGGTACACATGTCCCACATGAGGCCTAGTTGTGCAAGATACTTTTTTTGGTCCGATTCGAAAATCCAAGTTACGCTTCAAATTAATATGATATTTCCAGTTGTGACGTTGCATCACTGGAGTCGGCGGATCAAACGGTGGGGCATATTCTATATATTTACAATAGAGAATATCCATACCTTCACTTTCTATATCAAGGAGTTCAAATGATTCCGAAGTAAAATGTATTTCTTCAAATTTTAGATCAGTTTACTTTACTTCATGCCGTTGTAAGTGAGCTGCTCTATTGTTTCGTCTGCCGACAGGCCGGCTACACAATGCGATGTCACTCTTGTGACACAACGTCACAACTCGACAACTGTAGACCACTGCGTGTTTTGATCCAAGGGAGATTCAGATTCAACATTACTGCACGGACCGGATCCCTTCACTAGTATTAAGTTTGTACCATCTTACTATTTTCGAGCATGGTATGTTTTATAGCTCATGCCAAAGTGTCAAAGAGATTTGTCTTCGCTTCCCAATGATTACAAAAAAATACTACAAAATGAAGACGAAGGATCCTCTGGACATCCACTTTCAGACTAACTTTGCTCATTTCACTTGTACTATAACAACCGATCTCAAGTACAGTTTCTAGAAATCTTGAAACTCCTGAATCTTAGAAAGATAATATCTTGGTGTTTTCCAATGTCCCTTTTTCGATCTTTTTCGCTCAAATTCGAAATTCTGCAAACAAAATTAACTATATCAATTGTTTGTTCTTAGTTACAATGGACAAAAAGATCCTCTTGTCATTAGCTTACAATTATCGGACAGTGGTGGGCACCAAGATCCTTCAGGATCTCGTTATCCAATGAAATCAGTTCAATTTCAAAACTGCCAACCCAAGTCGATGCCACAAGGTTATAGAGAATGCTCTTCTCTTTCCAATACTGTGCTAATTTTGGCATTTCGCTGTCTCAATCAGTATTTCACCCCATTATGCTCTCACATTTTACTATCTTTTCTGATTGAAATCTTGGGTATTTTATGCGTTTAGACAATTATAATGCTAATATAATAATTGCTAATGTATTCCTACGGAGTAGGCTCTGATTTGCAAATTGTCCGGTAATGGGTGAGTGAGTCAGTCAGTCCATCCGAATCTTTCCTCCGGCAAAATAAGGAGAACCGTTGACATTAGAACCTTGATTTTTGACATGAACGTGCATTAGGGGACTGTTACCAGGAAGTTCTGAGCTGACCTACTTTTGATGAAAAGTTGACCTACTTAGGTGACCTATAAACCTCAAAATAAGGTGACCTATAAATCTCAAAATTGGCAAAAACATGTCCTAATGCCTCCTAAGACCATGGAAATGCACTTAATTAGGTCAATATCAGTGTGACCTGACCTAATTTGGTCAAGGTCAATGTGACATACTTTCTGACCTAATTAGGTGACCTAGAAACCTCAAAATTGGCAAAAACATGTCTCAATGACTCCTACGACCATGGAAATGGTCAGTGTTAGGTCAAGGTACACACTTGAATCATATCAAACCCTACTTCATAGGTCCTGTGACACTAGTCACACTACTCATGTTTGAGAAAAGAAAGACATAAAAGTTCAGAAATAGTGCACAAACCAGGCATCCACAAAACCGAATGATCCTGCTGATAAATTCAACCCTGAATCTCACTACACATCACATGAATGTATTCACTGGAATATAATATGTTGGGACCAGTTGGGAAAACCCCATCCTCGCCAGCCAGTGTATCGATCGATCTGTTAGGATTGATACACTGGCTTGGTCACCCATACGAGTTCTGGATATAAATAGATCAAGGGTTTCCTCTAAATAAACTCAATCAGTGAAAGCGCTATAGGTTGGTTGATTAGGCCAATCCCTGCTAGGTATGAGATGTGACCGGTTTGATGTCAAGATGAAATCGACATTGGGAGTCCAAGCAAGAATCGCAGTCTTGGGATACCAACATGCTAAATTCAAAATAAACTCGGGGGATGAAATGTACGAGATTGTATACGGTAAGTTCCCTAAGTATTCGCGACCCTAAGTAAATTCGAAAACGGGCATTTTTCGCCAAGTCACGTGACTCTGTTCTCTAAGTAATCGAAAACGGCCCATTCGCGAAAAACCGCGGTCCTAACTATTTGAAAATCCCCCATTTATCGTGGTCGCGAGATTGATAATATTATGTAGTTGTGCGATGGGAAAACTTCCAGATCAACGATTTTCCTTAGAATTAGTATTTGATAAACCCTGCAAACTTTTGAGCATTTTGAACAACTAAGTTGATTTTCATTATGTCTCAAACGAAATGTATCCAATGTTTAAACCGCGATTTCTCATGGTCATTAAATTGGGAATATTGCAGGTTTACGGGGACGTGCGATATTAAACAATGCCGATTGAAGAGAGCATAGTCCATACATTCGATATTATACTGAAAATATCAAAATGAAGAACTGGAAGTTACGTTTCATTCGGTCTTAAAAAAATATAATGCTGAAGTTTGACCGGACATTTGAACCACGGATGTTCTTAGTCACGGGGTAGAGATTTACGATCAACCCCAACCACAAGTTGCATTAATTTTGGCGACTGTATGCCATGTGCGCCTCACCCTAAAACCAGAAACTCGCTTGTTTGGGTCCGACTTCGGATTTTTTTTTCCGAAGACACGAATGTTGAGATTCCCAGCTATGATACTGAAAACATATTTTGTACTGTTCAGACAAAAATAATTTAGAAACGTATCATTTCCAACGAACGCGGCGATTCAGAATATTTTACGGCCGTGGAATTCGCGGTGATGCATATACCGAAAGAAGTTTGCGCTCTTCCATTCAACTTTTCAGGAGGAAGCATTAGTACAGACTTATTCTCTTCAATCACCCTTGGATAAAATAGAAACGAGGATATTATTCAGAGAATTATCATGAAAGGAAAGCTGTGACGTGCTGGATTAACCGTGACATATGGCTGCATCGGAATCTTCATAGCCGTAAAAAGCATGGAACGGCGTCATCGTGCACGGTGTTATTGTTTCGTGGTTCGCATGGGTCATTAAAAGTTTGTAAAAGTGCATAATTTTCATATTGAAAATTAATGGCCTTGAAAGTCCTTGAAAGTCCTTGAAAAAAAGTTTTTTACACTATTAGTGAAGATATTACTATACTTCTGACTTGATTATTGACACAAAAGTTGAATGTCGGAAGAGAGGTTTACGTAAGATAGCCGAGATCATAGGCGGTAATTTGATAGCAACTGAAGCGGAGGTCGGAATAGTGGGTTGAGATTAAAAGTTAAAAAAATAAAAAGATGGAATAAACTAATAGGTTTTCTGTCTACTTATTCTCTAAATTATACTGTCTGAAATGTGAATTAATTTTGCTGAACCATGAGGTAATATTACATAAAAACACGGTTGTACATTTGGCTGTTTCGTCATCATCATCTATCGATCTGTCTTTCGTCAGAAATATTCCAGAATACATTTACATCTGAAACAGATTGAACCATTTTTTTATTTTTCATGAGTCGTGATCTCACTGTTACGAAGGCATAATATATTGAGGTTGTGTTGCCTGAATATATTATGAAGTGGGAACCGTGTACAAGCGAAAGTTTGGCCCAAGTGCCATGCTATCCAAGTATTGATCACGTGATGTTATTGCAACTCCGTATGGCGGGAAAATGTACAACCAACACGTGGCATGCTGAAACTTTCATTCTTCCATGTCTACAGACCCCACCTAATTCTATGAAAGTGTTTTCATACATTTGTTAATAAAGGATCGAAGGGATACAGTGAATTGTTAGAATGGGCAAGCAATTCATGTCTTTCGTTTAGCCGCTATTTGGCGGGATGAGCTCGTTCCAGTTGGGAAGATTGTATATCGTCTCAGAAGAGTTGGCCCTGATATGAGTCTCAGTCGAGTTGGCCCTGATATGGGTCTTCAGATAGTGTCGGGCGCTTGCTTAATTTGCTGTTTGTTTCATTGACATAAACAGTTTGAAAAGCCCTTCCACAATATTTCCCTATGAAGAGCAATCAAGAAATTATTGGGTTTGATTCTCAATCTGAAAATGACGTAATCTGTGTTTCTTCATTAGATCGTTATATATTTTCACGTAAACATCATTGGCGTCACTGGGATAGTTGTGCCTGGTCTTCTCAGCCGTGAAAAAAATCTGCAAGAGTTCAAGCATGTCCTGAAGAGAAAATAAAGAAAATATCAGAATGTCTAAGTGACAGAATATGCCCTTGTCCCGTATGTACTAATAAAAGGATATACGCGAATTTATGATTTTGAATTGGCCGGGCGTTCGATGAAACTTATCTCTTCATTGTCAGCCGATCATTGCAGTCAATTATTCGAACCTAATTTAATGGTTAAAGAGCAGAAAGAATGCTTTATTTATCCTTTGATCAATTGCGAATTATTGCCTGACAAATCTAAACGCACAACAAACATTTCCCGGGTTTTGCTTCGGGGTTTCCCCTCGTCCACACGTGTTCGTACCACTGAACTTCGCCGAAGTATATTAGGCGTCATTCTATACACAAAGTACAGTGAATGTCTCGTGGTTGTCGATCTTATATCATTTAAGAGTGCTGTCTGGAGTAAATATCACAAAATTAAAGAAACACCAGTCGACGTATTGTGACCTTTCATTGTCGAACAGTATGGGCATTTAATATGGGGATTCTAATTTACGAAAACGTCCGTTTTTCTGAACTGACCTGCACAAACTATTCGGAAGTGGTCAGTTTTTCACGACTGCGATATTCACTTCCGGTCACAAATACTTAGGGAACTTACCGTAATAGAGGCATCGACTCGAGAACTCATTCGAATCACCAAAAATGTCCAGGTAAACCCTCTGCGAGGATTTAGTATTTACTTGGACTTGTGAAGATGGAAAAACCCTTGTGGGCCCCGTGAGAAGTCGGGGACTGCCAGGATTAGGGCTAAGCACAGACAATTTTGATGTTTAAAATATAATACATGTAGTAGCCTATAAAGCTTGACTTAAAAACTTTGCATTGATAATACATTGTACCCCCTTACATGTAAGATAGTTGTGTTTGTGGACATTTCCTTGTTCTGACAACATGATTGTGCACTTTATCTTCAATATTAGGATATTTCTGATGATGAGGAACAACACGGATCTCAAACCAGGGATCAAGATGAGGCACATGACCACGTTATGGACCAATCAAATCACCTGGCTATTACAAATGCGGAATATATCACAACAGATGACATCAGCGTATTGGATACGGGGTTGGCTTGGTTACGGAGAAACATCGTGGTCCAGTATTGGTCAGGTGACCAGGATGATATTAAAGCTTGCGATCACTACGCCTCAAACCTCTGCCGAGACTGGTTTGTAACAGTATATTTCATCTTTATACAGGGTCAACAACCAAGGTGCTAAACAGAATCCCTCTTATGGGAGTTTTTTTCATTTTACTTCCAGTTTCACTACAGTTTCAATGAATTTTCAGTTAAGATATTCATCTGGCTTGCTTTTGTCGCACTGTTTGCAATAAGTATTCCAGATAAAAAGTTTCACTGATTTGAAATCCTATATTGGTGTATTTGGTGCATGACCAAACTTTGTTAAAACTGCGGTGGAAATGGAAATATGAAGAAAACTCATAAAAGGGGGTCTGTTTATCTAGGTTAATGACCCGATTCGATTCGATTTATTTTCTATACATGGAACATACAGAAATATTAAAAGGTTCATATTAAAAACTACAGGACAAGACAAATGCATATACATACACATACATATAGATACATACATGTGCACACAGATAGAACATGGTACCTTAACAAGGCTATTTGGTCAAACCCAGTGTGAGTAAATACAATTTACCCATATAATCAGTCATGTGGCAGGGATGCAATTTCGTTCCTTTGCTCTCTCGTTAAGCAGTTCATAGAAAAATTGCCCTATTATTGGCGAAAGATGCATTGGTGGGTTAATAAGAAAATAAAATTTTTCCAGATCCGTCAACTTAGGGAAATATTGGCAAATGCTACTTATGTTGTTATAAAATATATCTCTTAGTTTTTCGCCGCTAGGACATTTGCACAGGAAATGGAATTCATCTTCTACTGTTTTGTCGGTTGTTATACATCCCTTGCACAATCTTTTATCTCTGTCTATATTTCTGTATCTACCCGTTTCTATTTCAAGCCTGTGTGCACAAATTCTGAGTTTTGTTAGGGCCTGTCTGAAATTTCTGTTTTTAATGAATTGTAAGTAGTTTGCAATGCAGTAATTTTGTTCTATGTGCTTATAGTGGAGAAGTTTCTCCGACTCTTTCAACTTAAGTTGATAGTATTGTATATATTTTGTAGTTAGTTTATCTTTTACATTTGATGAGATTCTTTTGCGTTTTAAAGAGGAGTGCGGAAGCTCCTCTAACATGATATCATTTTTTTTCATGACAAGATGGGAATAGCTGTGCCATCCAATTCCACTGGTTTGGAGTGATTTGCTACAAAGTACTGCATCCCGAAGTATAGGTCTGTCAGCATTATCTTCAAGATGTGCCATATAATTTAGAACGTTTGTATGAATGTCGACAATAAGAGGAAATCGTCCAAGTTCTCTTTTACATGCGATATTGACTGTATTTTTACCAACTTGAAGATTTATCTTGCAGAACTTTGTATGAACTTTCTCAAATGGTTCAGATTCAGTTAGCATAAAAAATTTGTTAAGGTCGTTGTTTTGTAATTTGGTTAGGAGTTCTGAGCCCCAAATTTCGGAATTGTATAAAATTATTGGTTTGACAAGGGTGTCAAAAAGCTTATTGTATAGTTCAGGTGGTGGATTTAGACCAGAAAATGTTTTGTGTAATTTATACATAGCTTTTAGACCTTTCTTTTCCAAGTCAGTTTTGTTTGGGAAAAGTTTCCATTAGAATTGAGTGTACAGCCAAGATATGTGTAACTGTCAGCCATATGGATTTCTGTAGAACCAAAATGAAAAGAGTTTGTGTTTACTTTGTTTTTTCTTTTTTGAATAACCATACAGTTTGATTTAGTTGAATTCACAGTAAGATGCCATTTTATACAGTAGTCGTATAGTATAGACCCTGTTATATTTCTCTTGAAATATTCAAGATTGTACCTAAACCGTGACCAGAATATTTCACGTGTGATCCAGAACTTTTCAAATGCTGAAAATTTGAAAATAGATTAACGGATGGATACATATACAGGTTACTCATCTTTGGTTGTTTCATTTTATAATGATACATGTAGATGTATACATGTGCGATTGAACCTGAAAATAAGAGAAATAATTAAGCCACTTTAAGGAGACCATCCAAAATAACAATGATGTAATGCCATATTGTGTATATTTTGAAAACTTACATTGTGATGCACAAAAAGATAATACTGATGGCAAGTTCTACAAAGTTTCATTCGAGGTGTGTCATCTACCCATCCCATGTGTACATCACCTTTTGAGTCCAGTTTCTACCATCAGGAATTGCCTTGAGCGCATGCCACAGTTGCCCATAAGAACCCCAAAGTGGTGTACGTATTGTGGTACATCAAGAACTGATTCTTTACTAGTCTATTTATAGCGTTCCAGTTATATCTACAACTGAACAAGCCATTCAGAGAATGCAATCACCTCGGCCTTGAGGGGTAGGGCGAGAAATAATAATCTAAACTTATTTTTTGTTGTTGCTGCATTATTCCAGGGAACATTACGAGATGAGGACAAACCCCCTGTATACTGTACCACATGACACTGAGATAACGGAGACACAGCTCATACGAGAATTACTATGGTCAGTACTATTTAAAAGAGATCTGATGTCCATTTCAGTTTACGAGCAGTTTGTTGTCATGAATCACTGATCCGGTCTGATAGCTTTAAATTACTGCACTGGTTCAAGTATAGTTATAGCACAGGGGCAGTGGAGTGACTAGAATATATTGGGAGGGGGCCAGGAAATGGGTGAGACAAGGATGGGGGGACCCGTCCTTCAAATTTGGGATGCGGGGGTCCTCTGCCAGAATTAAAAAGAAAAATTAGATGTAATTTAATGCTTCTTGGTGCTTCGGAAAACCTTTAACGGGATAGGATATTTCACAATAACACGATATGTCACAAGAGGATTGCCAATCAGCATTTTCCGATGAAATTTCCCCAACGTTGCTTTGAAAATAATTCGCTGATAATATTTGTCAACTATACCCCCTTCAAAGGTCAATACTTGAGACTTCTGAAGATGTGGACACGGAGAGGTACTGCCCTGGAAAATTTCCAAACACATCTGATGCATTTCAAGGCACTTCAGTGAAAGTTATTGGAGGGGGAGGGGGAAAAGTGGTCCTTTGTCAGTGTAGCTGTGAAGCTATTTTCATGCCAGAATGTCACTGAATGGCATTCCATGCTCATAGCCAACGGGGGTTCAGGGTTCACGATATGTCACAAGAGGATTGCCAATCAGCATTTTCCGATGAAATTTCCCCAACGTTGCTTTGAAAATAATTCGCTGATAATATTTGTCAACTATACCCCCTTCAAAGGTCAATACTTGAGACTTCTGAAGATGTGGACACGGAGAGGTACTGCCCTGGAAAATTTCCAAACACATCTGATGCATTTCAAGGCACTTCAGTGAAAGTTATTGGAGGGGGAGGGGGAAAAGTGGTCCTTTGTCAGTGTAGCTGTGAAGCTATTTTCATGCCAGAATGTCACTGAATGGCATTCCATGCTCATAGCCAACGGGGGTTCAGGTTTTTGAAAAAAAAATTGCTTTTTTAAAAATAAAATGGCAGAAAACCCACTGTGTGCACCATTTTCTCATACAGTTAACCTCTTGATGCGCTCTTTTGAAGTGGAAGCGAAACACACTTGGCTATGTCCCTGGATATCCTGGCTGTGGTCCTAGATATCGTGGCTGTGGCCCTGGATATCCTGGCTGTGGTCCTGGATATCCTGGCTGAGATCCTGGCTACAGCTACGTTAGGGTTTAGTCAAAAATGTGCACTTGATTTACAATCTTTGGAAAAAATTAACAGAGAACTTCCAATTTCTTTGCTTATATATATATCTACCACATGTATTACTGGTTAAAATTAACCAAGAAAATGGGCCCTTCATAATGTTGTTATTTGGCAATTATAGTAGAGATAGTGCCAAAATTTCATGTTGAAAGAAAATTTCCAATGTAAACTGTAGCTAGACAGAACATCAGGTGCATATTTTGTTATTTCTGTTAGATAAATGAAATTTTAGACAATGGTGAGGGAAATTCTAAGTCCATTATTGATTTTCAAATGATGAATGCGTATTTGCCTATAAATGTTGGTTTTGTGAGATATATTGGGTGACTCCCACTAAATGAAAGGGTGAGTGAGTGAGTGAATAGGATTTAACTTCGCTTTCAACATTATTTCAGTCATATCTTGACAAACCAAATAAGCACCACCCGGCCAAGTTGGTAGTGATACGCCTTAGAATATACGTGTCAGTATATTTTGTCATCTCATCTCTGATATTAAAAATCAAACCCATTGGCGACTTCTGCCAAGGCTACAGATGGCTATTAAGTAAGGTAACTTCCTTGACTGACGAATATGCAGTCATATTTGTCCCATGGAGCATTTCTACCATTGCTCCAAGGTGATGCCATTTGATGCCCCAGTCTCATTCATGATGACGCCATTTGACACCTTGAACAAATCAATGAATTAAAGGTGAACTGTAAAGCTTTTAATTATGGGGGCATATAGCAATCGCTTTGTCCGTCCGTCCGTCTGTCCGTCCGAATTTCTTGTCCGCGCAATATCTCGGTTACTATTTGATGGACAGGATTGAAACTTGCATGGAATGTGGCCAGTGCCTCGTAGATGTGCAGCGTTGAGTTTTTTCCGAGTTCCGGTATAATTTTCAAGAGTTATGGCCCTTTTTCTGAAATCTCTGTGAATGGGACTTGTCCGGGCTGCATCTTGGTTAATATTGTATGGACAAGTATGAAATTTGCATAATATGTGGTCAGTGTCCCACAGTTGTGCAGCGTAAAGTTTCTCCTCGTTTCGCTTATATTTTCAAGAGTTATGGCCCTTTGTTCTTGAATTCTCTGTGAATTGGGACTTGTCCG
Source organism: Hanleya hanleyi (assembly GCA_036873755.1). Lineage (NCBI taxonomy): Eukaryota > Metazoa > Mollusca > Polyplacophora > Lepidopleurida > Hanleyidae > Hanleya > Hanleya hanleyi. Next base: position 25,815 of record JAVTVY010014159.1, on the reverse strand, counting down.
GGCTGGATCTTGGTTAATATTGTATGGACAATTATGAAATTTGCAGGATATGTTGTCAGTGCTCTGTAGTTGTGCAGCGTTAAGTTTCTCTGCGTTTCGCATATATTTTCAAGAGTTATGGCCCTTTTTTCTTCAAATTTTTGTGAATTGGGACTTGTCTGGGCTGGATCTCGGTTAATATTGTATGGACAATTATGAAATTTGTAGGATATGTGGTCAGTGCCCTGTAGTTGTGCAGCGTCAAGTTTCTCCACATTTCGCATATATTTTCAAGAGTTATGGCCGTTTTTTCTTCAAATCTTTGTGAATTGAGACTTGTAGGTCTGGATCTCGGTTAATATTGTATGGACAAGTATGAAATTTGCATGATATGTGGTCAGTGACCCATTGGTGTGCAGCGTGAAGTTTCTCTGCTTTCGGTTATATTTTCAAGAGTTATGGCCCTTCGTTTATCAAACCTAAGTGAATGGGATATATTTATTTGTCCAGGCTGGATCTCAGTCCATAACCGATTTGGACCAGGAAAATGGCTATATTATATGTTATTCTACATTCCAAAGCAGACAACGTAGGTCCTGAAGTATGAAGTTGCCCCAAAAAGAGTGAATTGGTTGCAAAATTCAAAGTTCACTGATCGCTTCATAATTTCACCACAATATACTCCCAAGGAATGTAGGTCTCATAACCAGGTCACATTTTCGGATTTGGCGAAAGCCCTGGCGACCATCTTGCATCGAAACATCGTTTTATCACTTGTTGGTTGATACTTGGAATATGTATTATGTGAGGCATGGCCAAAAAAAGTCACTGAAACAGAATTTTTATAATTATCCAAATTAGGCCTCACCAACCAATAAACAAATAGAACAATGGCGGGGCAGTGTCGGATTAAAGCGGAAGGGGGGGGGGGGCATACAATTGAGCAATCTCTGATTGCTTCCTTCCTGTGTTTTTTCTAAAATGTTGCTTACATACGTCTTGTGTTATGTGATAACTGTTATATGATTTTGGGGCGAATATATTTTGCTAATAATAATAATAAAGTTATCCTATTATAAATCTGTGTTGAAAACTTGCATTGCTTGTCTCTCTTTGCTTGTAGAACATTATGACATAAAAGAGGTCTCCTTCATTCAAGTTTTATTTAATGTATCCTTTTACATGACGTCATGCTCGTCAGATGAATGAGTGAGGACCACTATAAGGTCATTACGTTCCAAAAACAACGGGAGGCAATCAATGATGTTTTCGAAAGTTGTGGCTCCCGTTTTCTGGTAGTATAAGTTGTTACTTATCATATACTCAGAAGAAGAAAATAAATGCAGATCTATTAGCACACATAAACTACCTGCAAAGGCCTTGATTTCTGACATTTTAGCAGAACTTTGGAAAGCTTTGCAGTTCACCTTTAATGAGTTTCACTGAGTGGTGTCATCATGAGGCAAAGAGATAAAAGTACATGGATGATTACGACACTGATGCCTGAAGTCTGATTGTAGTGGGATTAGTCTTTTACATTCATGTATCTCACTGCAGAAATACACCTCAAATTGTGCAAGCCTGGTGGGGTTAATATAACTCTTGTATTGTAATGTCTAATTTTTCCCTGAACTCTGTTTGAATTTCCAGGATGCTGTCCGGTGTGAAGGACCTGTTTATATGTCAGTATATTGATGGAGAGTTTATTCTCAAAGATCATCTGATTATGCCTCATCTTACCAAGGTATGTACTGTTATATCAAGTAAAACAAAATTTCTTTCTTAAATTATGGTGACTAAGGTAATCTAATAATTCACACATATTAAAACCCACTTTAGAAGTCAATGCTAGAAAATATTCTGTCAGTATTCAGCCTTAATTCAGTGTTCAGAACTATTCCCAATTGGGTTACTAGAAAAGATGTTGACAAAAGAAAATATCCATCGGATTTTTTTGAATTTTAATGAATGTACGTACATGTACATGTCTGTAGAGGGTTTAAGCCAGTACAACAGGTAGCCTACCTGCTAAGTATTCCATCAAAGCTGGTCCCAAGGATAAACATCCCATCCCAAGCCTGTATGTCCCTGTTTTCACCCAGAGCAACAGCTGCTCTTATTAGTCTAGTGGCTTAACGCCATTTTTCAATGAAATCGTGACATGCTGAATTAAAGCACCAAACTTGGCAGAGTCAATGTACATGACATGCACAAACATTCCGCATGGCGGTGCCCGACCTAAGTGAGCTAGTTTTCGAAAAATCCAAAATGGCGGCCAGTACGCCTGTCAAACATATAAATACCCGTATTTCTTATTCTTGTTGGGTTAGTGTGTTCATTAAAATGACCAAATATGCCTTTGTGAAGCCTAGAAATTGAAATATTGGTACCTCGAGCCCTCTGCAACCATAAATATTGTCAAAAGATATTATTTTTAACTCAACCTGGTCTTTTTGTGGGTGTGGAGGGGGGGGGGGCAGGGGCACTTTCCGCCGCCCCCTCCCCACGTAGTGAACTTTTCTCTGCTGCTTCAAAACGACGAACCCTAGGGGGCTGAAACTTCGTGACTTTTTAGCTTATCGTATTGGGGTCATTTTAAGGCCATTTGCATATCATCCAGAGAAGAGGATCGTGGGTAAATTCAAAATGGCGCACATATATCCCAGAAAGTCGTGTTTTCAGTCCTTTCTGCCCACTTTTTTGCACTTTTTCTGACGAAAAGTGACCAGAAAAGTAATTAGGTAAAACTAGTTATATACATAGTGGTTTTTAAAAAGAAAAATCGAAAAATAAAAATTTCGATAAATCGGGCCAAAATATAGCTTCAGTGAATATGACGTCACGTTCACGTCATCATGACGGCCATCCTGCATTTTTTTAAAGATACTGTGTGGTAAGTACTCTGCTGAAGTTGTATCTTTTGTTGTGAGAGGCGAGGGGATTTCAAGTGTCCTGTGGAGAAACCTGACGAGGGAGCTTTGAAATACTACGATGATTTAGTAAGGAATGGCAAGGGCTTTCAGGAACTTGATACAGTGCTCGTCGACTTGGAATGAAGTGGATATGAAAGAAGATCGAAAAATCACCAAAAACAAGCCGATTCGGGTCGGAGAGAGAAGATTGGCCAGCTCAAGATACCGAAATGCATGTTATCTCTGACTGTCGGTGGAGATATGGTTACTATTGAAGCAACATGTTATAATAGATGTTTGAGCGCTTACAGGTCACAAACCACTAAATAATCGCCTTACTTATTATGTAGTAAATTCATTGCGCACATCTTGCGAAAACGATACTCCCTAACATTCGCCACCACGGATGACGTACCACATGATGTAGCTGTGCTTTTTTGCTAAAACATATGAAAAAAGTCAGCATACATTTCTCACGATCGTTTTGAGCCAGAGCCGGCAGAAAAGATGGAATGCCACCTGACATCTGAGCATCCGATTTGGGGGGCGGCCAATCAAACTGGCCCAGATTTTTTCCCTCTTAAAATTTGGAAAGCTTATTTTGATATTTTCTAGAGTTGAAAATTGTAGAAACATTTAAAAATAGATCAGAAAGCATTTTCCGCCCAATCCAATATAATGGTCAATCCCTAGGAGCTTTAGTCCGTAATACCATCTTGTACCCCAAAACCGTTTAGGGGTTTGTGACCTACAGAAACGCGGAGAGAAAGAGCCAAATCGTGTCCTCGGTTGAAAGTGAATACTTGGTGATTGCGAAACTATAGTTCCCTACATTAAAAGCGATGTTGAAGAGGTAACCCACGTATATTACTGTCCTTAATCAGACTACTCCTGACTCCACCAGAAAGTGTGCTAGGAGCCTATTCTTTAGCCTGGATTTGTTGATGGTCTTCGACAATCCCAGAATGCTTAGTCGCTCTTCATATACTACACGTAACTCAGCAAACCTGAATATGTAGGTTCTCTTTTCAACATTTCTTTCAATGTAGAAAAATGGCTCTGGGGGCACCTTGGATTCTACAATGTCTTAACTTTTACCTGCCTACGACTTGTCTCTTTCTCTTCAAAATTCTGAAGCAATTATTGTAAGCCATCAAACATATATTATGTTATTTAGCTCCAATAAACATTTGCCGCTAAATCTCCTCCGGCAATCTATGAGTTCTGTATCTTGCAGCAGGGTAGCCATCTTCCATAGACTTGTCTAGAGTCACCGTTGAGCATATATGCAGCACTCCTTGAGCGTACACACAGAAGATTGCTCGGTCCTACCAGAGGCTCCAAGTGATTGGTGTTTAGACTTCTGTTTCCCCGAACCAGCGTTATTTATTCGCTTGTTCTTTTGGCGATCTTTCGATCTTTCAAGTTTTTTGCTGGGAAAACTTAGATGACATGCTTTGTGCAACTTAGCGTAGTTCAGCAACAATTGCGCAGCACTTTCACATCCTCATTCATAGTTTACATAGTTTACATATCTTACGATACAAGGTTTAACTTTAAAATAGTATCTTTTGACACTAATTTTTGCAAAGGGTTAGAATTACCAATATATTAATTTCTGAACAACACAAAGGTATATTTAGTCATTTTAATGAACATCCTAGACTAACACTGAACAGAAAGATGGGTATTTACATGTTTGGCAGATATACTAGACACCATCTTGGATTTTTCGAAAACTAGGTCACTGAGGTCGTTCACCATCATGGGGAATGTGTGTATATAACATGTTCATTTCCTATGCCGAGATGGGTCAGCTTTAATCCGGCATTTCACGATTTCATTCCAAAATGGCGCTCAGCCACAATACTAATGCCGTTCTTGTATTAGTAAATTGATGGCCAGAAGATCAACGACCTTGTAAATAAACATGCAGCCATGACTCAGCATCCATAGCCCTGTCAAAAGTACTTGGGAAACACAGTTATTCGCGTATGTCTAAATTATGTCACATACAGCTCAAGTTCTGTATTGTATATATAACGATAAACTAATTGGACATGAATAATTTCGATATCTCGTCAAGTTTCGTCAACTGATTGGGGCCATCTTGATTTATGATTAAATCTGTCATTGTAACCTATTTGAAATATTCGTTTATGATCTCCTTGCCCCACAAAACATATATATGGCCACTTCAAATAAGATGTTAGCCAACATACGAGCAAGGGTATGACCATTTGAATATTTAGAGGCCATATTGGCGGCCATCTTGGATTTTGAGAGAACAAGGTCACCCAGGTCGGGCACCTACCCGGGATATGCTTTTGCATCCTATGTACAGTAACTGTGCAAAGTTTCATGCTTTAATCCGGCGTGTCACGATTATTCACCTAAGCGACTGGACTATATTGACTAATTAAGGCGATCCGTGCCCTCTGTTTACTGCCAAGAGAGATCACTCCATTAGCATGTCAAGGTGAATGAGGTAAATAGGGCAGTGGTCTCCACTACATTATATTAAGTTCTACCATTTCTACATGTGTTCTCACCACATCATAAAGGTTTTTTAGTGTCCACTTGTGAGGCTGCATTTATTTGTTTGGATTGTTGATTGTGTTCACTATTTTAGTAATATTTGTAATATTTTAGTAATCATACACTTGAGCAGCTGTTGTGCCAGAGATAGGCGGAAGTAATTTGGTTAACTTGCGGTCAAAACTCTCAGATAATAGACCATTGGTACCCCGGGATGAGCAATACTGCTTACGGAGTAGAAGCATATTAGACAACAACAACAACAACATGAACACTGTCTTGAATTGAAAGTAAATTGTATGATGTTCCAAAAGATTTGTTTCTGAAACTTTGAATTGACGAATGAATCAAGTGATATAAACTGGAAGATGTCCCATGATGCACTCTTGTCTTTGTAAAACTCCATTGTTCTGGTATGGGTCATTACTGTCAATGTATTGACCTTTGCATACAAATTTGTTTGTACCTTTGTAGATTGTTCTGCCTGTGTTATTATTTTCACTTACCCATTCAGAGCTATGGCATAGACGGGAATCCCATCACGAACATTTAGAAAGTATTTTTTCAAAGAAATAATGTATTACTACATAAATGCACTCACCTTCAATGGAAGGCCTGCACCATAGGAGCAGACAACAAATCAGAAGTGCTGGTTCTGTTATTTGATTAACTGGGCCAAGATGGACAAACAGGAAGTAGCAATCACATAATCTGATTGGATAATTAAGTAGTTGGTTTTTGCTTACCTATTATTAAGTTGAGGACTTAAAATTGATTGATTGTTTCAATTATATATCCCCGTAATACGACATGTTAAGTAAGCAAGTTAATGTTTCAATTGTTCTCCTCACAGCCAAGTTTGTACAGCCTGTTACAGTCCTTCCTCAAACATGGCAGACATGTACAGATTCTGCAGAACTTTGTAGCAGACGTTGCCACCCAAGGTTGCCATGGAAACATCAATGAACCACACTTGGGGGTGTCTCAGACTCACCAAGCTTTCGCTCAATGGCTTTCTCAGTTCCTGCAGAATTTTAGGAAATACTTGTGCCACGTCGAGAAGGAGATCATTCAACAAGGTATGTCAGGCCCAGCGAAATCTTTCACTCGCGCACCACAGTTCCTTGTCCTTTCACCTATTTACGTCTACTCGGGACAAATTCCGTGTGCATGAACCAGAAATCCTGGTGCTCGCCCCATCCAATCATTGAGCTCTTGTGATATTGCTCACCTGCATACACAGTTCCATGCATGCAGACAAATTTTCACCAATATCTGGGATCTTTCTTGGTGCGCTTGAACCGAATGTTATCGACAGAAATAACCAGACTTTAGGCTAAACTTTCATGGCGAAGAAGAGAGTCTGTCCTTTTTCATTAACTTATATCGGGGTTCCCGCGGTCATGGAAAATCCTGGAAATTCATGGAATTTGAAAATTGATTTTCCAGGCCTTGAAGTCATGGTATTTTGTGTCTGGTCATTGAATATTGTGAGGGGTCCTGGAAAAATTAACATAAAAGTATTCGCCAGATCAATATTTTTCTTGATTTTATTTTTCTGAAAAGTGATTTTCCTGGACCAGGCAGTGAATGTTCAATTCATGGAATGTCGCATGTGGCCTGCAGATTCGATCAAGTGAGCATCAGGGGAGATAACTATGATACTGGAATTCCCTAAACTTCCAGGGTGCATTTGGGAGAAAATGTCAATCATTGTAAACAGAAATCATGAAATGCCATGAAAATGATCAGCCATCATGGCTGTACTGCAAATATCGACGATGGTTCAAACGTGGTAAAAATCCTGGCCAGGCCAGCTGCTAAGTTTGCAGCAAATTTTTTTCCAACATGGGCGAGACTGCCGTCAAAAGCACATGGCCAGCCAAATCATGTGGCAAAAATGAACGATGATATGACAGAGTAGCAATCCCAATCCCTACCTCTGTCTATGCACAGTCCTTGTCTTTTGTAAAAAGATGGTGAGCTAAAAAAAGTGTACCTAAATTAACCGAGGAGAGCTAAAACGAGAGCTGAAAATCGCTCTCCCAAATTTTGCGAGGGGAGTGATTTTGTTTTAATTGTTTAACCTACCATATTATATTAATTTCTGATTAAATCATTTTATTTTTCGATTTATTTTCAAATGAAAAATTAATGAAAATATATTATTCTATTTCAATTTAAACAAGTGATATCAAAAGTGATGAAGAATTTCAACAGTCACCAGTGGGTACCAGTAGATACAGCATTTAATTCAAGGGGCTTGAACGGTTGTGTCATTATTACAAAAATGAGAAACGATAGCCATTTACATGAGGTAGATCTCAAATTGTCAGAGGCTAAAACAATTGCCACATTTATAGTTCTTCAACATATAATGGTTTAAAATAAATGAAGAGAAAAGTTACTTGATTCTATTCTCAATATCAGAGCCACAGTTCTGCATTATAATAGTCGGAACCGATCATCATTGCATAGTATATGCGCGAACAGCAGTGTCCGTGGTGGTTCTCGAAAATAACCAGCCGATAGTATTTAAGTGAACGAGAAGAATTCATGGTTGGCGAATGAGCAGATGAGTCCCAGTTCAATATTGCCCAAGAGTATTGACATCCTACTGACTACAGGCTCTGTGTGCTGATAATGATGTGTAAATCGTCTACCTTTCTTAGAAAACTTCGTCTATACTGCTTCAACTTCTTCAAGGAAGATTTTCTACAGTTACCGCCATTGTTGTCAGCTCTCCGTGCACGTGGCAAATATTGCACGATCCCATGCTAGGAATAGCCTGTGCAGGAGACTACCGATTGTCAATCAAGCGAAGAAATTATGACCGGGCTGGAATTGACGGCGATCGTTGCTGATTAAAATTTATTAAATGCGTTTCAGTTTATTCTCACGGTGATTTTCAGTGTGGAAGAGTTTGCAAAATTAACAGTAAACACCAACTGTCCGTTCATTTAATAATAATGCCGTTAGCAGACACAGCCTACTTATTTCTATATTTATTCTGCTGAATCTAGGTGCGCGAAAAACAGTGAACCTTGGATATGATTTAGGTGAGCGATGGTGCGCGAGAGCGATCGCTCGCCTCCAAATGCAAGGACTGGATGCAAGCGGCACAATGACATTCATATTTACTTAAAATTTGTCCGCATGGATGTTTTTCACGATATCTCAACAGGGGTGATAATTTGTGTATGCAGAACATTTGAATTATTTAGAAGAAGTCTAAATTTACTTGGAATAATATAATAAAGAGAATCAAGAGAGTAAAAAATCTGGATTGGTGGGTGAGATTCAAGGCAATAGTCTGAATACCAGTAATTTATATCTTAATACATTCCTATTCACTTGAGAGCATTCCATTCATGCATTCACAACAAGTGAGGGCTTACAATGTCAACTCATATTGAGTGACTGATTTTTTTGATCAAGTTGTAATCCATAGAGATTTCCTAATAGTAATAGTTCCTAATCCTGTATATACCGAAGTATCGGTGTCATATCAATACCCGATAACATGGAGAGAGATGATCGTGATTGCTCGGTGGAAAGGCGGAACTGACTCTGGGGGAGAACTGTTGCGAGTCCATTGAACTTTGTCTGTGGTCGTCGAAAACTTCACGAGCACACGGATTCAATGGGACGAGCTCCAGAATTTCTATTCCAGGCACACAGAATTTGCCCCGGGCACACAGAATTTGCTCCGAGCACACAGGATTTGCCCCGGGCAAAAAGAAATAAATGGAAGGACAAGGAACTGAGGTGCATGCGTAAATAAGTTTGCTCGGCCTGTATGTGGATCAGTAACGACCACACGTGACACCTGTAACTCTCAGGTATCCCCAGTGACTTTGTAAATCTTGAGTCGTTAACTTAAAAGCCAATAATTGATGTTGGGGGTTTTTAGGTTGAAATACGGAACAAGGGCTTCCACACAAAGCAAAAATAGTAAAGTGTATCATTTTTGGACCAATGACTGTACTTGTAATACATTTCTGATGTAAAATTCCTATAATTCTCTGAATACTCTATTTTCAGATGAGACATTCACATTACCCAAGCTACATACAACAGTTCAACCCTGGCTTCACAAGGTTGAGGTGGTCTATGACATTTTTCACCATGGCACTAGAGATGGCACACTAAGAGGAGATAACACAGAGCTAGCCTCACATCTCCTGTGTATCATGTATGAGGCAGTACTGGAGTACGACAACATGGGGGAGGAATCAGATCTGGTGAATGTTTGGCAAAGAATAAAACTTAAATTTTGGGGGTGGAGAATAATTGTTGTGTTAAGATTATGGTCATGATGCAAATTTCAAATGACAGCTACCCTATTTCTTCTAACTTTTCGAACAGTATTTTTAGACTTCGAAGCAGAAAAGAAACATCTTTATGTCAACTGGGGCTAAATTCTGTGACATATATATATATTATTTATCCCAAGAACAGAAAACACAGCTAGTGAAATTTGTAGAATGCAACTAGAATTTCCCTCTGAAGATGCCTGAAGTTAACTTTTGCCGTCTGAATAATTAGAGTAATTTTATATTGTTTCCTTCTGTAATGAATATTAATATACATGTCATGGATGATTAATCTGTATTAAAGAAAAAAGAGCTCAGATGTGTGCTCATTTCCTCACGTGAGAGGGGAGACCACCATGTCAGTCAATTCACAGAGATAATACACATTGGCCGGGCCAGCATAGCTCTAATAGTAAAAATATCTCCATAGTTCAGAGACACTAGTGTGTTCTTTAAACTTGATTTCTGGCAGCTAATTCACTCTTTCTAATATTATGAATAGTTATTCTTGTGAAAATTGAATTAATTCTCCGCAGGAGTCCACACTGTTACCAATGTGGATACAGACCAGCCGCCCATATTTGGACATCATTGACGAATGGGTAACCAATGGTAACCTGATAGATCCCAGGAAAGAATTCCTAATTCAAAGGTATTTATTACAGCAAAGTTTTGTTTTAAACAGGTTGAAACTTTTTGTGTAAAATAAATTTTACAGAAACAACGTTACGTCGCAGGATATCTTCCAATATTTAAGCAATTGATTTCGAGGGGAAATCTGATTTTCCGTGGTCTGTGGAAAAACTTTGAGAAGTTGACAGTAAATAACTACCAGACCTGTAAATAATGGGGACCTATATTTATTTGTAAGTAACAGAGAAATTCCATTATTAAATATCCTGCATTTTTGTGATTATATTACAGGAATGAGAATGTAAAATCATTGGATGAGAATTTCTGGGAGACCGCCTTCTCCCTGAATTGCGCCGAAATGTCTTCCTCCGAAGAAAAAGAACTTTCCATCTGTAAAGGTCCAAATCAATTGACAGATGTTAATTCCGACTATCAACCCAAGAAAGATTCTCATTGGCTGCCTAAATTCTTACAGCCCATTCTGAAGGACGTGATTCTCGCCGGGAAGTCGATGGAACTCCTGCAAAACTTGGGTCGTTTAGGAGAAGTGATTGGAAATAAACAAGGTAAAATAAATAATGATCAATTTTCTCATATTATTAACATTCAATTCAATATCAACTTTGTGGATAAAATTCAGCCAGTCATTCTAATATATTTGATCACTCCCCATTCTGATTTTGATCATCTGATATTTTGTTAGGATATTTCACTATCTATGATTGAATAATTAAAGGGTTTACAGTACTGGTCATGACTGAAGTGAAAGTTCATTAGTTTTGACACGGATATCTAGCAATATTTGTATGTAGAGCCTGGTTTATGTATCATCTAAATATAATCTCCTGTGAATACTTGTTTTTAAACACCAAGGCTGAACACCTAATGAAAATGAAATAAGTTTGAATTGGAAATGGACTACTCTGATGTGTTTGTGGAAACATAGTCGAGTTGACCTTAACTGTGTGTAATTTCTTTATTATGCCCCCCCTCTAACTAGAGGGGGGGCATATAGCGATCGCTTTGTCCGTCCGTCCGTCTGTCCGTCTGTCTGTCTGTCCGTCTGTCCGTCCGAATTTCTTGCCCGAGCAATATCTCGGTTAATATTTGATGGACAGGATTGAAACTTGCATGGAATGTGGCTAGTGCCTCGTAGATGTGCAGCGTTGAGTTTTTTCCGAGTTCCGGTATAATTTTCAAGAGTTATGGCCCTTTTTCTGAAATCTCTGTGAATGGGACTTGTCCGGGCTGGATCTTGGTTACGGTAATTTCCCTATTAATTCACCTTCCAAACTTAATTCGAAAACGGCCGATTTTTCCGCTGTCGTGATTTTGTCCATCCTAATAAAACGAACACAGGAGCATTTTCAATATCCGTGAAACAATAAATTCGAACACTCCCGTTTTCGCCACGGAGTTCGTGTCGATGAAAGTAAAGTGAATGTGTTACTAGAATCTCGTATAGTATATCGGCGTATGCTATTATTTGTAAGCGCAGAGAAACAACAGGGAATGGTACAATATAGTCAGACTGAATTACTATTACTTACAGTCTATAAGGAATAAAATTGATTCAATTAACTCCGCAGTCCTGTAATTTTATCCTAACTTGATCGCGTTTCGCCGCAGTCGGGAAAAATATATACGGTAGTCCCCGCACGTGGTCGAGTGTCTGCACACGGCCCGCTATTGAATCATTCTTCAGTTTCCAGCCGTTCGTATATCAAATATCTTTCTTTAAACCAGCATTCCTTTATTTGAAAAACACGGTGAATATTTTCCGAGAAGGCAGAACTGCATGCGAATGAATTATGTTTGAACGGAACATAAAAATCACCGACAACGGTGATCGACGTGACACGGTCTAAGAAAATTTTCATGGCGCTCCTTTTCTGTTGAAGTCTTTACGGTGGTTCATCGTCCCTCATTAATTCATGCCCCCTTTAACTTTTATACGTTGGTGATTAAATAGAATACATTTCATGCTAATATATTTTCAGATGAAGCCGGCTATCGATCTGACCTGGATTCAACAATCGCATGCCGCGGTTGTAATTTCGATATTAGTGTTGTTTAGATTTTTTTTTAGAAAAATGGAATAAATCCATCCACATATGGTTCTCAGTACTGCACGGACAAAAGCATCATGCATGATATTGAGCATATGGATATATTTTATAACTTTCCTCAACTAGATTCTCTGAAAGGCTGAATTAATTTCACTAAACCGTTGAGAAACGGGATTGTACATTTGGTAGATTTTTTCGCCATGATTTTTCGACCAGAATACAATCACAACTTACATAGATCGGTCTAATTTACCAGTCCAGTTAATTGAGATGTCAATTTCTGTATATTCTCTGAAGTGGATCCGGTTATATTTACTGAGTGTATATTTATAAATTATAGAAAAGCTGCAGTCGGGCCAAATCTCAAATCAGAAAGACGATCGGATGCAGGTAAAAGTTTCCTTTTCAAGAATTAAGCACTGTTGAATGACTTGATTTTGAGTCGGCAGTCATACATTGTGAAACGGGAACTTTCAATCAAGTGATATTATTGAAATTACCATGCAGTTCAATTCAATAACTGTGACACTGGCCATAAGGCAAAACACACCTGCTTATTTAGATAATTAGATAAACTTAAAATGAAAAAGTTTAACAAAATACACCTATCGTTTAATGAAACATAGACAGGAAATCACACAGTTGACAAACGTCAGTTTTCCCACAAGGGGACACAAACAAATTTTGCGATGTGAAGCGCCGACAACAATCATCTCTGCATGTGCTCTGTTTTGTTCAAATACGGTTATCATAAAGACTTACTCTTTCCGGTTTTGTTAAATATTTTATTGTGAATGAAAATATTTCTTATGAATACCCACGAACTTACCAAAATTCCAGCAATCAAAAATTCTTTGGAATTACACCGCGCATTTTTACACTAAGAATCAAAACATCGCTACTCGCTATTCCATTACTCTATATGCTAAACAAATTTGAGAAACATTTAAATGGCATTAGGTAAAGTTTCGGAGATGAGAACATAACAGTATTTAATTAATATTCAGAACGATATCATACTTCGACCTATACTTTTAGTAAACTGTTACAGTACCGGTACCGTAATAGATATTCTCATACTTGAAACAAACACATCGAAACGTGTATTGCCGACTGACACTCGGTTCTCTTGTACAATCCGCCGTTAATTCTACATTAATTTCGTGTCATAGGTCCGGGATATTTATTCAAGTCCTGGATGGTGTGTGTAAAATCATGCACAATGAAGACCAAAAAGTCTATGACAGTCCGCTAATCTGTCTAAAACTTCGTGATATAATCCTACATAAATTTGCCGTTGGTTCATTTTCAGGGTTCACAACAACAACGTCGACATACCGAACGACTCGAACATGGAATACTCTAATATGTGTATAGTTTTATATACATGTATATAGAATATTCATTCAATTCCATGTCAGTTAGGTTTCATAATATAGATCATAGCTAATACTGAACAAAAAGGAAGGAATACGTTCAATGTTTTGGCCTACTTTTACGATGTTATTATGGACGCGAATTTACGGACGTCAGCTCAAAAATCTGCATGATCGTGCTGAACTTGTCACTCGATAAATATGCTTGACTTCCTCGAATAAAATTAGACGCCTTTATCAGGATAGAGGAGATTTTCTGACATCATACACTGCATTTTATGGAAACTATGGTGAGATCTCAAAGTTAATACACATTAATAAATACGATCACTACGACCACGGCGAAGCGGTCCGCCATTTTGGATTCTCCGTGAAAGTCGGCGCGACATTTAATTCGAACACTCGCGTTTTTCTAGAATTGGCTCAACAAATAATTCGAAAGTAGCCAATTTTTGGAGTGGTGAGTTTCATCACTACATCGCGAATTAATAGGGAAATTACCGTAATATTGTATGGACAAGTATGAAATTTGCATGATATGTGGTCAGTGCCCCACAGTTGTGCAGCGTAAAGTTTCTTCACGTTTCGCTTATATTTTCAAGAGTTCTGGCCCTTTGTTCCTGAATTCTTCGTGAATTGGGACTTGTCCGGGCTGGATCTCGGTTAATATTGTATGGACAATTATGAAATTTGCAGGATATGTTGTCAGTGCCCTGTAGTTGTGCAGCGTGAAGTTTCTCCGCGTTTCACATATATTTTCAAGAGTTATGGCCCTTTTTTCTTCAAATTTGTGTGAATTGGGACTTGTCCGGGCTGGATCTCGGTTAATATTGTATGGACAATTATGAAATTTGCAGGATATGTGGTCAGTGCCCTGTAGTTGTGCAGCGTGAAGTTTCTCCACATTTCGCGTATATTTTCAACAGTTATGGCCCTTTTTTCTTCAAATCTTTGAGACTTGGAGGGCTGGATCTCGGTTAATATTGTATGGACAAGTATGAAATTTGCATGATACATGTATGTGGTCAGTGACCCATAGTTGTGCAGCATGAAGTTTCTCTGCTTTCGGTTATATTTTCAAGTGTTATGGCCCTTTGTTTATCAAAACTAAAGTGAATGGGATATATTCATTTGTCCAGGCTGGATCTCAGTCCATAACCGATTTGGACCAGAAAAATGGCTATATTATATGTTATCCTACATTCCAAAGCAGACAACATAGGTCCTGAAGTTAAAGTATGAAGTTGCCCCAAAAAGAGTGAATTGGGTGCAAAATTCAAAGTTCACTGATCGCTTCATAATTTCACCACAATATACTCCCAAGGAATGTAGGTCTCATAACCAGGTCACATTTTCGGATTTGGCGAAAGCCCTGGCGACCATCTTGCATCGAAACATCGTATTATCACTTGTTGGCTGATACTTGGAATATGTATTATGTGAGGCATGGCAAAAAAAAGTGACAGAAACAGAATTTTTATAATTATCCAAATTAGGCCTCCACCAACCAATAAACAACAGAACAATGGCGGGGCAGTGTCGGATTAAAGCGGAAGGGGGGGCATACATTTGAGCAATCTCTGATTGCTTCCTTCCTGTGTTGATGTACATGATGTAGGTACTTCAACATCCTGGTACAACACCTTCATAGAGTCTCTGAAAGACACGCTAGGAGAAGTACCTCAACCCACAGCTCCCTCTATTGGCAAACGTGCTGGTGATGAGGAGACAACTGAAGAAATCTTCACTCAAAACATTTCCCAACAAATGTTAGTGAAAGGGATCCATGATCCTTTGCTGCTCATCAATTTTGCAGCTATATTTGATGCGCACACGATACGTGCGAAAGATTTGACAACGGAAACAGAGAGGCTGGAAGAGTGAGTAATGACTGAGTTGAATATCTTTAACCTTTTCCTGATATTGGTATCGCCATGTAGGTTTGTCCGTTCGTCCTCTCTTTCTTGTCGCCATATCTCGGAAACTAATGAAGGGAAGCTTACGAAACTTACATGCTTCAATGACTATATGATGTAGATGTGCCTTTTGCATGTTTTGGGTCTTTGCATCTGTTCTTTGGTAAACAGGTTATGTTCTATATATTACTCTATTGAACCTGCAGTCACTTTTGGGTACTGTCAGTCATAAGTTTCATCATGGTCTGTGCAGATTCCCTGATAGCGATGCAGGACACCGAGGGGTAAAGATTCATAGGTTCAGGCTCATAACACGTATTCATCTAGAGTTTCCACAGGCACTTGCAAATCTGGGATGTCCTTGAATTTTGTATCACCAATCTCCAGGCCTTGAAAGTACTCTAAATTTCAGAGTTTTGTCTGTAACTCCGGGAAAGTCCTTGAACTTTAGCCTTGAAAAAAATACTTCCCTTATTATGTCGTTAGTCACGTTATTGTGTGGAATAACTAGAAAGGCTGTCTTAGTTTGACACTGCAATACATCCTCTTTGATACATGTACCCAGGACACCGTCTAGCAACATGATCAAATGACATCTTCAAGTTTTAAAACATTGGTCATTTTGATTGGTTGATTCATGTTTTGGAAATAGAATATTGTATATTGATTGGCCAGAGGGAGAAGATTGTGAGAACATCCAGTCTATCACAGTTCAAGAGTTGACTTCTCCGTTCATACTTCGAATTAGCCTTGATATCAGCTCTGTTCAGAAATTTTTTTTGGGTATGTTCTTATTGGCTTGTCTCTGGTTTGTAGGTGATATTTATACCTCAGATTTGAATACTTTCGGTGGTCTGATCTATTAAGGCTAATTGGAAGTGTGAATGGAGGAGTTGACTTGTGTATGAAGACGGCCAATTGATGTTGACATTCAAGCTTCCCAATCTTCAGTGAACATGTTCCTCTATATACTCTCCGTGTAAATAGTTCTCTGATCGGATTGTACACAATGGGGAAAACACACCTTCAGTCTAGACTCCTCAAAATTTTCTTCCCCCATCTCTCATGTATTTAGGAGTTAATGACAGCCGTTGTGAATATTATCGTGTAATAATTTTCCGATGTTTAGTTTTAGACCGTCAATCCAAAAAGGTTTATTGATGAGGTCTAAAACTAAACATCGGAAAATTATTACACGATAATATTCACTAAGAAGGTCATTAACTCCATTCTAACATGCACAATGATAAATATTTCCTCATTTCATAGCGGAATGGCAAATTTTCTGCAAATTTATCCCGTTTGGATGCAAGATTTTCGTGACTGGTTTGCAAGCCATGCTCGCTCATGCTGTCCGTTCACGAGCTGCAGCTGTGTGAACTCCGCCCACAGCGCAGTGAATGAACCAATCGTCACTCAGCTTTGTAGCACTGCGTCACAAGAATGAAGCGTCACCAGTTCGGCACGTGAATGAAACATATCACAACAAACATATGAAGATTATCGTGTGATAATCTCCGTATGTTTTGAGGTCTGGACCAATCAGCGCACGGTTATAATGTGGAGCATGTTAGAATTTAGATTATTTGAGAGGATCGGTTTGTTGTATAAATTTTAATGTATGCACATTTAGATTACTGAATTATTAACTTGAATACTTAGAATTTTGTTTGATCGTCACTATTTAGCTGAAATATTGCTGAGCGCGACATTAAACCTTAATTCTCTCTCTCTCTCTCCCATAGCATTGCATATTCTCATTGTATCTTTGATTGTAGGAATCTGAGCCAGTTGAACCTGATAGGTCTTCAACCAATAGATGTGATGTTACGGCGTTGTCTCTACCCTTACGTTCATCAGCGTTACCAGCGGGTCTGCCTCAAAGTGGTTGAGGTTCTCATGGATGAATATCGCCTGCTGGATTATCTGGCATCCATGAGGGTAGAGTACACTTTCTCATGCCAGCATCACAGGACATTGAAGTTATATACAGTGAACAATCTCATAATTCAATCACCCCAATTTTTTTGGACAAAATTCAATAATTTGGCCTAATTAATTTGGTACCCATAATCATAAAGATAATTGCTTAAAAAATACATATGTATATTGCCGGTGACTTACCTGATTTGGAGCCATTTTGTCAACTTCCTTTCCATTATATTTTTTTTTATTCTTTTTTTTTCTTCAGATTGGGGAATACACAAGTACATACACATGAAAACATTTCAAGTTTCAATTATCAACCTTTTCCAGGACTTCCATCTCTTCTGGAACACTTCCTGTTTGCATTCTATGGCATAGCCAACTCGTTCAATATGATAATAATTATTCAATATATTTTTAAAGGCAGTAACATTTGGTAATTTACCGTTCAATGTACATCTGTATATAAATTGTTTAGCTAATAAAATTAAACAATTTATTGCTTTATCTGTATTTTTTGTACCCCCAAACATAATAAACTTGTCGGTAAACTGTACAAATGTACCCGTATCAGTCTCTATCCACTTCGCAAGACAGCTCCAAAAGGCTTTTGATATTTCACACTGAACGAATAGGTGCTCTAAAGATTCAGTCTCTTTTTTGCATAAATCACAAATGGCGGAAGATCTTATCTTGATTTTCAGAAGAAAAGTATTTGTAGCCAGTATTCTGTTGGTTATTCGAAATTGTAGCCATATTAAACTGGTGTCGGACGTGCTCGAAAAGGGTAGCTTGTGAATTAACTTCCATTCATCTTCCTGAATCGTGAATATTCTCTCCAATTTGGCTTCACAATTTGGCTTTCTATACTTTTTCTGGACCAATATTCCGTAAAAAGGTTTACATCCCTTTCTTCTTTTTGTCAAGACTGCGATGGGATAGGGTATATGGTGGAAAGTTTAACTTTCTTTGATTGAATTATTAGGAGATTTACTCTACCTGTTCAGAAAATCCACTGGCTGCACGCTCCAACCAATGAAATTTCTCCAGCACATGCCTGACCTAATTAATGACCTCTCCGAATATGCCTATATTTGAGCGGATTAGGCACTAGGTAATAAATGTGTCTATATTTCATTCTCTGTGCTTGTTTTGAATTCATATTTTGTATCTGTCGTTTTTACTTGATAATTGCCTCTGTGTGGTTTTCCTTCAGATCTTCAAAGAGTTTTTCCTCCAGCTATTCTCCGTATAAAGTCAGCCTTCGTCGAAATATACTGAGATCCTGCGAAGGTTGCGCATTGCCCCAAAATACTGTCCATTTATTGGCTGTTATTTTAAACTGACAGTTCCAGTAATAACTGTACAGCCCTAATCTGCTTATAGGGCCTGTTAAGGAAGAACGGAGTATACAGACCTGTATTATGGAGGAAGGGAAGGTACGGGACTACTGCATTTCGCATAATACTACTTAGAATAAACCCTGAAATATGAATCTTTCTGAGCCTGGCATGATGTGATAATATGCTCCGATTATAGTGGATATAGATTCCATATTATGGTCCAGAATTCAGTCCAGAATTTGTTTATATCTTCCAGAAATTCTTCTTGATGGAAGCTGGTGATACAATGTTTAATTTCTACACACAACTCTTCAATAAGGTAACTAACTGGTCACACACTGTTTTACCGGTGTCCAGACATTTCCCCCCTGGACATTTCCCCAACCCCTATATAACTTGATGCAGTGTTTTTAATGGTACCGTATTAGGAAGTGGTTCTTGCAGATATTTATTTTATGAAAAGGTAAGCGCATATAATATTTTGTCAGCCCAATGCCACAAAATAAGAGAGACTGATAGTTTAACGGCAGACTCGATCCACTGGCTCCATCAGTTTATGCCACTAAACATGCTGAATGGGAGTAAGCAGGAGTAAACCAATGAATAATCAATGGCATATCAAATTTATACATTGCTATTCTACATTGAACATTTATTTTTCTAAATACATGTATCAAATATGATATAAAATATGATACACATGTATATATATGGGATATATATCAGTGATATTAGATAGGAGTGAGGAAATGTCCATGTGGGAAAATATCCTAGGCACAGAAATGAACAATTGGGAAAATGTAGATGTTTTACGCAGTCTAGCTTTGATGTCAAATTGGATGGTTTAAGATGGTCTAATCAGGCAAAAAAAAATATATATATATATGTCTGTTTCGGATTACAGACCATGGAAATAAATTTTATTTTCAACATTTTCTCCCAGGATATATACCCCCCCCCCCCCTCATATTTTCAGATATTTAAAAGATCTTATCCCCAAATAGATAAGGAGGGGGAAATACCCCCAAATATATATCGTTGGTATTTTTATCTTTACTGGATCCAGCAAATCTTGATATTCCTACGAAGGCTACAGATCGCAAATTGTCCGGTAATGAGTGAGTGAGTGAGTCAGTCCATCCGAGTCCTTTCGTCGGCAAAATAAGGAGAACCATCGACATTAGAACCTTGATTTTTGGCACGAACGTGCATTAGGGCATTGTTACCAACAAGTTCTGAGCTGATCGAATTCTGCTGAAAATTTGATTTATAATTGTTTTCTTCTATTTATTGATAGCTCAGCGAGTGCACTGTCATGCCCATCGGGAACCCTTGGCTGTATGTTTCACTGTATATATAACAGAGTACAAAATGTGATGGGATAATGAAATAGGAAATGCTAATTTTCCATCATTTGTTAGTGCATTTTTCTACACTGCTATTACCAACTTGCCAGCCTACACACAATTCAGTATATTGTTATCTAGATATATGTAAACTGTGGCCTTTAACGTGTATCTTATTTCACATCCTTGAAACATTTCCTCACAGACAACATCAGGCGTCAAGTTCAGGTCAAGTTACAGTTACGCACTCGTGGTGAAATATACTACATCAACCAATTAAATAACCCAGCAGAAGAAAGATGTGGCATCA
This sequence comes from Hanleya hanleyi, assembly GCA_036873755.1. Lineage (NCBI taxonomy): Eukaryota > Metazoa > Mollusca > Polyplacophora > Lepidopleurida > Hanleyidae > Hanleya > Hanleya hanleyi. The sequence goes on along the minus strand of JAVTVY010014159.1, from coordinate 5,151 downwards.
TCCTTCAGAATAGTCTGCGTGAGCAACAACGATAAAAGTTTACTGAGGGTGAAACAAAGCCATGACGGCATGTTTAACTCTTTGCCCCATGTTGACGCCATTTGACGCCCTGTTCTAAACCATACAGGCTTTTCTAGGCTGCCCCATAGACCTTTTTGGTGATCACCTGTAAATTGACAGGTACAAGTCTATTGGAGGGCTGAAGTCAAACGTTTATTAATTTTTGTTATTACTTTTACAGTGACCAATAATTTAGCATGTTTAATATTTTCTGAAATAAAATATTATTTAATGAGGTTAATTAATTAATTTATTACATAAGGCGTCAAATGGCGTCATCATGGACTAGGAAGGGGCGTCAAATGGCGTCACCATGGGGCAATGGTAGTAAGCCGCCATGGGGCAAAGAGTTAAAGGGTCTTAATTTATTTTCTTCGGGTAGAATTTAACTAGATAAAGTAAGTAGACGCTATTTATTCGTCTTTGTACCGGTTATGCTCCGGAGAATGGCATGAAATCATTATCTTGTGCAGAGAAGGTGTTGGTCTTGAGTTGCATTACCGTAAACTACATAAATGCTACATTTCTACTATAGTACTATATATAAAAATTTGTTGTATTGTTGAGAAAATAATGCGATTCAAAAAGTTGTTTTGAACCTGGACAAGGGCACTGAAAACCATTAAAGAGATCGATATATTTTCACACGTAAAGCTTGAAATCTACTGAACTTTTTTATTATTCAATCTGTTTCCTTTAGTTAACAAATTGTGAAATTAAATCGGCGATCGTTATTTATTTTTGGAATGAAGGCGCATTAGGAGATTGTTACCAACAAGTCTTGAGCTGACCTACTTTTGATGAAAATTTCTGGTGATTTTTGATGAAAATCACTGGCGATTCTGACTTGGGCGGTGCCCATCTTAATATAGGCAGGATTCTAACTGGGGGCGGGGATTTCCAAGAGTTCAGTTCGCGTTCCGAGTCCTAATGCCTACTCTACTTCGTAGGTCCTGTGACGTTAGTCACACTGCTCATGTTTCAATGAGTTTTGCTTAAACCAGTTATTGTACTGATGTTACGAAAATAAGAATTGCCAATAATGTGTTTGCCTGCTGTCTTCAATTACCACCAAAACGAATATCAGTTTAATTTATTAAACTTGATATGCAAGACAATATATTCCAAGGATTTCTCCCCAGAAATGATGAAAATTGCCTGTGGAATTCCAAGGATTCTTAGTGAAAGATATATAATTCCATGTGGAATTCCAGTGCCTTCCATAGGGGCGGTGCACTTATTTTCTGGAAAAGCCCAAAGAAAAAACATTAAATGAAATGGGAAATTAATTTGAACATCATGGATATTTGTACCAGCCCATAGGCCTTCTAATTCGAGCAATTTGAGAAAAGAGACCGTACAACGATTTGAACATGCCATTTCTCGATAAACGAAGACTGATTACTTGCCTGAATCTTGGGGTTTATTGCAAAGCATTCGTAATAAAACAAGTCGGGGGAAATTTTGGATTTTTTATCGGAGAAATGGTACCGGTCAGCTAGACTTTGACGGTGACTTTGACTTTGCTGTAGCCGATTTTCTTGAAAACGGACAGCACTTGCCGTGTCTGCGAAACACTGCTTCAACAATCGCCATTTCAAGCCATAAAATCAGTAGATTTCTTTCGAAGTTGATAGAGAATATATTCAAAATTGTTCTGGTAAACATGATCAGGTTGGCTGAAGCGTGATCGCGTTGCTGATTTCTCGATTCCCGACCTGGAACTCGGTGCTTTATTTTCTGAAAAGATCGTCAAGCTGCCGCCGTGCATTGCCATGCTGCACTACAGTCACACTCTATGGTATGCTGACAGCGCGCATGCTGCTTTTACGGTTGTTGTTGTTATTGTTGTCATAAAATGTGGCCTTGGTCGTGATTTCGTTGGAATTTGCTGATGAAATTTTCAGACTCGTGCGATTTATTTAAACTCGGTCGGGTATCCGGAAACAGACCTATTTTTTTTTGCCTCATAATCATTGCTCTTATCAAACAGCTTATGATTCTTTACCTAGCTATATGAGAAAGCTTATTGACAGGCGTTGCCTTTTGTCAAATACGGGAATGCAAACAGATTTTGCAATCCAAGTTTACGGGAATCCAAAGCTACCATTTCTATTCAGATTGCTAAAATTTTACAGGAATTTGTTCACCATACATGCCATACATGTTACGATACCAACAGGTCTTAAACATGTGAGACATCCCTACATATCATGGACATTCAAGTCTTACTATAATAAAGAGCATTCACAAGGTGTTTTTATATGCCCACCCAAAAGGCGGACATAATATGTGATGTTGATTTCCATCTGTCCTTTTTTTCCGGGCTATATCGGGACAGTTTTCTGTCTACAGTTCCAATTTTTATCGAGCCCATAGCTTTAGCTGCAGAAAGCTCGATATATCTGTCTATCTGCAGGACCAAGTAAATGTTAAAGTTTGTTCCTAAGGCCTGCCCGACCGCCGAAATCTCATATTTGAGATGCTTATATAGGGCTACATATATAAAAACCATCCTCTACCCTCGTGGAGCATGTCCCCACCCCTGGGACCCCAGGACCAAGTAAATGTTAAAGTTTTGGACTTAGAAAATTCCTGTTCACAGCTTCTCGACCTCACCTATGTCTCCTAAACTAAGGCCAGCCTGACTCCCCGAACTCTTCTCTATTCCAAATGCTTACATCTGGCTACACTTATTGAACCCATCCACTACCCTCGGGGAGCATGTCCCCATCCCTGGGGCATCGAGCCCCACCCTATATCTCCTAAAATAAGCTTTGCCCGACCCCATACCCTCATGTAGTTTGGGAGGTCAGATCATCCTGTACACTTATTCAACCCATCCACTACCCCCGGGAGAATGTCCCCTCCCCTGGGGCACCGAGCCCAACTCTATACCTTCTAAACTAAGCTTCGCCCGACCCCATACCATCACATTTTCCCGCAGCTTACATGATCCTACTTATTCAACCCATGCACTACCCATGGAAGCATATCCCCACCCTCGGGGCACTGTGCCTCGGCCACCATCCATCTAAACTAAGCTTCGCCCGATCCCATATCCTCATATTTTCCTGAAGCTACATCATGCTACACTTGTTCAATGCATTGCCCGACTCCATACCCTCATATTTCAATTTCTAATGTTATATCTCTTATATGTGATACTAATCTATTATTAGGTATGAGATGCAGTGTACATTGTATACAGGCATACATACTAAATCACCTAAGGTATATTCTTTTATAGTATTTACTAATAGTTTGGTGACATTATTTTATTTCAGAAGTACAGTATCAAAATAACCGGCGGGGGAATCCCGCAGTACTGTTAGAAAGGGAAATGATGTCGCGTACCAATTTTCAGGTCACTGTCAAAGGTCACTGTGACTCCAAAATAGGGCAGTTATTGAAAACGACATTTTTGCCTTGTCATTATACATATACATTGGGGAGAGACGATATGTCACATACCAAAATTGAACACAAGCTCAAAGGTCAAGGCCACTGACCCCTAAATCAGAAAACCATTAAAATCCGCAACTTTTTTTGTCAGTAGATACATAAGGGAGAGACATTCTTTCAGATACGAAAATTAATATGAAAGGTCAAGATCACTGTGACCCCAAAATCAGGAAATCATTGAAATTTGCAATTTTGTGTGATGGAGGACACGGTTTTGTGTGATAGACCCCACTCATGATGAATTGTGTGATCATATATTGAAGCTAATGTTGGCTCTTGTTGTTCCATGCCATCAATTCCCTGTTCTTATAAGTGAATATGTTCCTGCAGGTAAAGTCACATGAAGCCTGGCGAGATTACTACTCTCTCAATCTGATGTTACAAGAGGCGCTACAGATTCACCACCCAGGGGAGGTAACCAGGTACATGTATTGCCATACCTGACATAAGTTCTATGCTGAGTGTGTTATCTTGTCTCCTTGTAAGCCAGTAGAGAAATTCATGTAATTTTTAGGATACAGAATTTACATTAAAATATTAAGGTGTTATGATTAAAAAAAATCCATGCTAAACTATATCCGAAAAAGCCAAAAACAGGCCAAAGTTCAATTTTAAAAAGTCAGTTGACATTCTTGCACCATTTTTGACTCTGACTGTTAACAGTACGGAACTTGGGGTATTTTGTCTGTATGAAACAGTCTTCTGTGCAGAATTAAAAAGTTTGTGCTAATGTAACACCTGAGGGATTTTTTTCTATGTTGACATTACTACACATGTACTCCATTGTGCCGATTTTTGTTTTTTTGGGAGGATTTTTGAAAGGTATACAAATGGATACTGGTACATCTAATTACGACAGACTCCTGAAAAGTCCTTAAAACTCCTGGAATTTAATTGCTAACCTGGAAAGTCCTGGAAAATGCTTAAAAAGTTTAAAGTTTAAAGTTAAACTCTTGGAAACTCCTGGAAGGACTACTTTTTTGTTTTCTTGGAGAACCAGCGATCTGATGCCACGTGTTTCTGTGCCAAAATTTGTTCCTGAACTTTGTTAATTTGCTCATCTTTCTTGGGAGTTATTGTACTACAGACTCCTGGAAAATTAAAATTATTTACCTGGGAAGTCCAGGAAAACTGTTGGAATTATTTCCTGCTGTAAATGTATGATCCCTGTTACGAGTATTGGAATTAACCATTGAAATGCAAGGTCTGTAAGACAATAGTCCCTGAACATCAAGAATATTATTACTGTTCTCGAGATTGTCACTTCAACCTTGTATAGTACTACATGGGAATTGAATGTCCTTGAATTCTACTTTGATAATCTGTTTGCCTGTTTTACCAGATTATCCCTGGATATAACAGAGAGAAGTCACAAGGCCAAGGACTCTAACCCTATTAACGCCTTTGATGGTTTACAATTGAATTACAAGGTAGGTAACTTGCTACTTTGGGATGTTTAAGAGTCGGTTTTCTTGAATGACTTAATTTTTGTCAATGACGCACAAATTCATATATTTTCACATTGATTTATGTGCTTTAAAGAAACCGTTGCCCATCTACTTCAGGGGTTTTTTTTTCCAATTTCAATTCTAACACATTCAAACAAGTTAACAAAAAATAACTTCT